>SNQJ01S0112027.1:0-28687 GCA_010110895.2 Picea sitchensis | reverse complement strand
GCAGGCTATGGACTAGTTTTCCGCAATCACTTCGGGAACATCCTTCTTATCGGCACTAGTTCCATAGGGCACTCCACGAACAATGCAACGGAGCTCTGGGGTCTCACCAAGGGACTGCAGGTGGCCATCAAAAACAACTTCACCAAGTTAGTCGTAGAGGGAGACTCCCAAATCATCATCAACCTGCTGCGGAAAATTCTGAATGGAGCCAGCCCAGATAGAATTTAACCTAGCTGGCGACTCCTGCATGGACTGCAGACTATCACTGATTCATTGCGACCAGAATTGGCCATCATCCCTGCCCACGTTAGAAGGAAGGCGAATCAAGTGGCGGATGATCTGGCCAATATGGGCATCAATCGGAGAGGGTCGAAACTCATCTGCAATTCAGCCCTGGAACCTGATCACCCCATTCTTCAGCAGTGCATTCGCAAATCTAGAATGGTGGATGCTCCCCCGGATGGGGTGTTAATGGGGAACACATGGCGATTGGAGGAGGACGGAGCACGACAACGGGGCACAGAGCCATGTGATGGGCTCGTGCCACCACTCGCCACCCTCCTGCGACTTTAATACACCTCTTGTCAATGGAGCGGGCATTAATGCATCTCCCATCCAACGCATTTTCTATGGCGTTGTTTCTGGTTTTGTTTCACTGTTTATGTTGGTGGCTTGCGGAATTCTCCCATCCCTGCCCATGGTCGATGTAGGATAGTGCTAGCGCCCCCCCGGAGACTCCTCCTCACCTCTGGTCTTTTGTCCGCTGCAACGATCCCCCCATGCCTAACCACAAGCCACGACTGAGAGGGAGGCCACGATGGGGATCTCCCTAGAGACTTCGTTGGCCTTCGGCTCCTCCCTCTGCTCGACCTCCCACTGGTCCCTCACTTCGATTTCCGGCAGAGACAGTGGAGCATGTCCACAACCTTGCACTCGTCCCTCGGCCGCTTAGCTCGGCCTCGCGCTTCTTTCAATCACCACCGCTAGTAGCACCACCCCACCCACCTTTCTCGGCTCTTCCAGGAACCTTAGAAGACCAGAACCCTTCGTCCTCGTGCAAACAAGGTCATAAGGAGCACCCCCCTGCGGATACAGTCCACAGCGAGCAATTAAAGGACAAGTTGTCCATCCTCTATGGCTTAGTCTTCGAACTTCGCCAGGGGGTGGAGGATTTGCAGTTTCAACTACAACTCAAAAATGAGAAGGTGACGCTCTTCCTCCAGCTCCTCTCCTCTATGCATGAGGTTGTCCTTTCAGACACGGGAGGAGCGACCCCCAAGCCTGGACCAAATGATGATACAGTTGACGTCGAAGAGGATATGCAGAGCGCGGATTTGAGGTCGGAACCCGGAGCAACCACCTAGGGCGAGAATGTTGGGATGCAATGTGCAGAAGAGCTCGGAAGGAAGCGGAAGGATAGCGAGACTGTGGCCAGGCCTCAGATGCAGGACACCGAGAGGAGCAGCCAGCACATTGACACCACTGCGAAGGTTGAAGTGCAATGGGGGGATGGAACGACGATTGTCGAAGAGGAACCTTGGCTCGGGGATCTCCAAGGCACCTGGCCAGGTTACGTGTCAAGCGTCTAGGCTATAGAGGTTGTGTCAGCTGTTTTTAGTTTCTGTTGATGTTTATGTAGTCTCAAACTTTACTGTTAGTAGTCATTATGAAACTTTTGATGACTAAGCTGCTGATTGGGATGGTTTCCCCTCTGTTGGGGCAGTCCAATAAGCATAGCAGGACTACCACTGTACTTGGGATTTCCCTTTTGCCTCTGGAAGGTTTATAATATATTTTACTTCTTACTTAAAAAAAAAAAAACTTAAAAAAGGTCAAATAGGTAGAAATCTTATGGTCTAGAGATAAAAAAGAAAAGGATGATAGAACTTTAAAAGAGGTAGAAGAGCTTCCAGCCTCCAACAACAAAAATGATGGGTTTGGTTTTTTGACGAAATCTAGAAATATGAGATAAGTCATCTTGAGAACAAAACAAGACAAAAATTCATGGATAGAGAGAGAATGGTGACTAAAAAGCATTGCATTTTGGCTTTATGTAGGAGATGAAAATACAAAATTTTTCCACAAATTTTCCAACTTTAGGAAAAACACAAAATCAATTTGGAAAATAGAGAAAGAGGATGAATCATGGGAAATGAATTTCTCTAAAATCTATTTTGAAGGGTTAAAGTGTTTGAATATCTATTTAAATATGATTCTCTAGAAAACATTGCATCAATTATTAGATTATCTCATTACTTACCTAGATTTATCTATCTAGAGGATAATCAAGCCCTTATGGAAGAGGTGGGAAAAGAAGAGCTTCTCATAACACTTCAAAGCTTCCAAAAGGACAAAAGTCTCGGGCCAGATGGCCTCCCTATGGAATTATTCCTCAATTGTTATGATTTTATTAAATAATACCTTAGGCAGTAATAGAGGCCTCAAGAACCACATGGAAAATATTGGCAGCTTTCAACACCACCTTCATAAAGTTGATTCCTAAAGTTGACAACCCCTCTTGTTATGAAAACTTTCATCCTATTTCCCTATGAAAATGCATTTACAAAATAATTTCAAATATTATTTCAAGAAGGATGAAAGAGATCCTTTCTTGTAAGATCTCTCCTAAGTAGTTTGGATTCTTGGAAGGGTGAAAAATCCATGAGACAATGCGGGTTTCTCAAGAAAGTTTCCATTCAATAAATATTAGGATATTAAGGGAAATGATTGCAGAAGTAGATCTCTCTAAAGCCTGTGATAGGGTGATTTGTTTTTTCTTAAGGCTAATCCTTATCCATTTGGGTTCCAGTCATCAATTTGTCACGTGGGTCATGAGTTGTATTAGCTCGATCTCTTTTCAAATTATTATAAACAAAGAAGATTCCCCTTTCTTCAAACTAGAAGGAGGAATTATGAAGGGATTTCCACTATCCCCACTTCTCTTTCTTGTGGTATCAGAAGGGCTCAAAAAATCCCTCAAGGTAGCCTCAAGAAGTGGCAACTTCCAAGGTATTCTTGTAGGCAACTCTTGTAACATCTCTCATTTACTGTTTGTAGATGACATCTTTATTTTTTGTGATGGAACCATAAGAATGGTTGAAAAGCTTAAAGATACTATTGACCTCTTATATGAAGCCACTGTCACGAAGGTCAATCCATCCAAATAGATGATTTATTTTTGAGTCTCTCAGAGGAAGAAAAAATCTACATCTCTTAGCTTTTTCCATTTCTTGTGGTAGAATTTAATGTTGGTTTCAAATACTTCGGTTTCCATATAAAGGATAATCGTTATCTTAAATGTGACTGGAAGTAGTTAATTTCCAAGGTAGAAAAAAAATAATGCCTAGTGTTACAGATGGATCTCCCATGGAGGAAGACTGGTCATAGTCAAAATAGTTCTCGAGGACATCCTAGTTTACTAGATGTCCCTCACATAGATTTCAAAAGGTGTCCTAGAGTGTATTAGGTAGTTATGCTACCGTTTTATTTGCAAGAGAGAGAGAGAGAGAGAGAGAGAGAGAGAGAGAGAGAGAGAGAGAGAGAGGAATGATATTGGTCTCTTGGAAAAAAATTGTTATTCCAAAATCACAAGGAGGGTGTGCCTCAAGAACGTCTTCTTGTTCTCGAAGGCACTAGCTACGAAAAATGTAAAGAGGCTCCTTTAAGGTTGAAACATACACAACCACCCCTGTGCCTAATGGGATGGTGGGGTACTTCAAAATTTCATTTACCATCTTTAAATATTGCTCTGATGCCTTATATTACATGCTATGTTAACTCTAATACCATTCTATCCCATTATTAAATGTTTAATGCATACTAACATGACAAGCAACTAATGCAATTGCATTTAAATCATTCATAAATATATAAGCATAATACTCATGCAACATAACAACAATTAAATCCATCATTTACACAATGTAAACAACAAAAACAATATCACCTATCTTTAGGAAAATACTACACTAACTGGCTGTAAAATTCTAAAATTCCTCCCAACCATAGGAACTGTTGCACTAAATCTGTCTCCAACAAGACACCCCAGAGTTGGGGCTATGAGTCCACAAGGACAGACACCTATGGTTGGCTCTAATACTCACACACATGGCCCAATTCTTAAGATGTTATGATCCATTAACTCACGCAACCATCCCAACTCACCAACTCTCTTTCCTCTCCAACTTGTACAACCCAAAGAAGTGGATCTACAATGTACTCTCTCGGGCTATCTCACCTCTTTCCTATGCTCCAACACAGATTGGACAGGAAATCTCTTGCTAGAAATTACAAGGATTCCTAGTCGTGGTTAATTCCTCTCAATGTTGTTAATTTCTCAGGCACACATGCATAATTCCCACATGGGCTCCCTTCCCATAACTTGTTATAGTCTTGACATAATATCTCAGTAATCATATCAGGTTCTCTCCTATACACTATTCAGTAGAATGACCAAGAATGATGTATAATGATGGAAGACTCTCAGAAGCAAAGGTATAAGTGCATGCATGTTCCCAACTCACCACATGACTCTCAAGGAAGGTGGCATAACTAATTTCATAACTAATACCAAATTTGATATCATAAATCAAGGATTATAACAAAATATTGTAAAGAACTTTGACTTAGGAATATAGTAATATATTTTTGTGTTTGGCCCCTTTGAGTCCCCTTAAGCCCCTTTGCCTTGTTATTTTGTGGAATCACAGCCCCTTGTGTTCTTGTCCTTCTCATCTATAGTCTGTGATGTATTTTTTAATTACCACTTTCAGGACCATCCCCCCTCATTTATCACCTAAAAATTAGAGGTTACCAAACCCTAAGGAAAATTGCAAGGGGACCCAATGAAAACAATCATAGTAGAAATGGTTCTCTTGGAGGGAACTAGGCCTCAAGGAAGAGTATGCAGAAAGATGGAAGGAATATACTAATAACCTTAGAAAGTGCTTTATTAGACTAAGTGAAGAGGGAGATAAACTTATATGGTTTCTGAACCCTTTTTGGTTCTACGAATCAAAGATTGGTTATGAATCACTTGCATAAGAAGGTAATGAAAATCCACCGATCTGGTGGTGGAAGCCAATGTGGAAGTTTAAATGTCTGTATAAAGTCAAAATTTTATGTGGCTCCTTCTAAACAATAAGACTCTAAAGAAAGTCTAGAGAGAGATAGAGGAATTAACGAGCCTTCATAATGCATGGAGAGGGAACGCCATTGAAAAATATCTTAGAAGATAGTGTTAGAACAAGAGAGCAAAGAGGTACAAAGTCCCCCCTCTCACTTTTTTTGGGGGGAATTTGGTTGCCCAGGAATGCCTAACTTTTAGAGAGTGTGGACAACCTTCCTCTTGAATGATACACCCAAATCCTTAACATACTTTATGCTTTCCCCCAAATTTTAGCTACTCATCCTCCCAAACAATCTGTAGAATAAATCATAAACAAAGAAATCCCATGGGATTTCTTTGATGGAACTTCACAAGGAAATCCTACTAGAGGTAGGGATGGGGGACTTATATATCTTTCCCCATGCTAGGTCATCTCCTTCAAAGTTAGAATTGGTCTTGGAATAAACAACTTCTGTGAACTTATGGCTTTCAAACTGGTTTTAATGCATTGTCTCGAGAAAGAGAAGTTCCTCAAATTCAAATTTATGGAGATTCACTAATTATTCATTCAATGGATGAAAGAGGATTTCACTATAAGAAAATTCACTTTGTAACCATTATTTCTTGACATCCAAAACTTGAAATCATCCTTCACTCATCTTTCTTTTGCTCATGTTTGTAGGTACAAAAACAAGGACACGAACAAACTATCCAAAGGAGTAGAGCTACAAGTTGGCACATGGGAAATCTTTGAATCCACTTAGAACACTCTTCTTATTATATCCATGAACCTTGGTTTTAATTTTATCACTTATTCAAAGATTATGGAACATTGAATTATGGACCTGTAAATTTTATGAAACTTTATGGAAGACTGTAATTTTAAATATGAGAAATTTTGGAACTAAAATTTTGTTAATTTTTTGTAAAAGAAAATTAGGCTGGTTCTAGAAGAAACATTTTTTTAAACTCTATGCAAATGAACAATCTCTATACTTTTTGAATCATAATCAAACAAAGCAAGTATCTATAGAAGACTATTTTAAGTCTTTTTCATCACACTTTATGAGGCATATTGGAATACTGCTTAGTATCTAACTTTGTAATTTGTTACTTTTAATAAAATTGCTTGAATTTTTTCCTTGGGAATAAAAGGAGTTCCACACTATGATAGGCTTCAGTAGAGAAGACTAGTAATCAACCTTGCCAATGGCCATGGTAATATCTATTTTGTTAAAATTGACATCATTTTAGTCAAAGGTATACAAATATATGATGTGTCACTACTATTTTGGTAGTTTCATATGTGTTGTATATAACGAGATCAAGGGAACCTCTCAATTGAGATTCCCATTCATATATGAGAGCTTAGGGGGATGCATTGGTTTTACCAGAATAGATATTGAGAACCACTGTTATTTTTGTGATAATAGATGGTTGAACAATCATTGTGGCATTTGTTGGTGATTCTCATTGCATTCTTGAATCACCAAGATGATTGGTTTCTCTATACCACTTGCTACTAGTTTCATGATGCTTGTAAGATGATGTATCAAATTTTAACATTTTGCTTTGGGTAATAAAGAGGATCCATGTTTAAACATGTCATAAAACGGATCTCCACATTAATTAAATAGAAGAAAAGAATCACGAGGAGATTTTTGACATATAAACACATTGTAAACATCATTATAAAATCAAACCATAAGGAATATAAATTTTATGAAAATGACAGTGTTTTCCTTAAGGTGTAATGATTAAATGTCATTCTCCTATTGGCTACATAGAATCAGGCTCCATGATCCTCTCATACATAAGGGAGTGGGAGTGGGAGAAGGTGAGGTAGAGATATAGGGTATGTGATTGTCCAATCAATACTTTGATGCCTTTCTGTCAAGTAACTACAAAGATATATTTGTTTCAAGCATGCACTATTGCTTTACAATGATTGTCAAATCACAATTGAGACATATTCACTTCAAGCATGAACTGTGTAAATTGCTTGCATTGACTTTGTTTTATAATGAATCGCTGCATGTTCCTCTCATTTTCATACTTTCTCCCCCTCCTTCCTTTGCATGGAGTGAGGAACAATGATAATGTATCTATCAAATTGCATGCATTCATTATATTTTTCAATGGGTTTCAAGGTGCACTCATCATCCAAGGAGTACAAAACAAAACATTAGATGACTTGAGGATAACAAAACTAGGAATTTGAATATGTGATTAAGTCATTATTGTTTATGCGGGTGATCACTATTTCAATCCTCACCAACACCAACCCAAATTCAAAGTATTCTCATTCCAAATTTGTTGTTTTCTTAAATTTTGGATTCTTCAAAACCTTTCAAACATCAATGTTCTATTAGTGCCACATCCCTTTTCAATAGTGGCATTCACATTTACACCTTGTCAAAGTAACTAGAGTTCAAGTTCAAGTTTGAGGCCATCTTCGTTTAATCATATAACAAACTTCCTTCCAATAACTAGAATATAGCAACACATAAAATAATATTTCTAAATGGTTGATTTTTTAAGGATATTTGATCATGGTGGAACTCTGATCATACCTAAGATATCTACTAAATTCTTCTCAAATTTATGGCTAAAAAGAAGATCCTCTCATAAAAATATTAGCTTACTCCCACTAAAAGTGGTCGAGAGGAAATATTCACTTACAAGTGAACCATTAACTTGATCCTAAGCTCCTACTTCTTTCATAATTCTATAATAAAAATAACACAAACTATGTCCACCACATTATTCACTTAATCATTCCCATTTTCTTATTTAAAGGATATGCTAATTTATTTTTATAATAATAATAAAAGGACAATAAAAGTATAGCATTTTTTTGGTTTTGTTTTTCTTCTTTATATTCCCTTTCTTTCTCAATGGTTATGAATAAAGTAAAGCATTGATGGTAGATTTAAACCTTTTTAAGTTTATTAATCCATGTTGGCCTTGTAAATTTAATTTTTTTTTAGCTTAAAGTAATATATATTTTCATGAATTTACAATTTTTTTTTCTATGAATAAAGTAAAGCATTGATGGTAGATTTAAACCTTTTTAAGTTTATTAATCCATGTTTCCCTTGTAAATTTAAAACTTTTTTAGTTTAAAGTAATACATATTTTCATGAATTTACAATTTTTTTCTAAGTATTAAAGATTTTCCTTTATCCAATACCTTCAAAATATTTGTAATTTTCCATAGTCTAACATAGAAGGTTTTAATTTTTATAGGTAGATGAACATTCTCGCAAAATATTTGTAATTTTCCATAGTCTAACATAGAAGGTTTTAATTTTTTATAGGTAGATGAACATTCTCGTTTGAGATGATATTGGGAGGCCTTAATTATTAGTTTGGCAATGTTTCAAAATGCTTTCTTTTGGGCTATTTTTTAATCTTTGAGATGATATTGGGAGGCCTTAATTATTATTAGTTTGACGATGTTTCAAAATGCTTTCTTTCGGGTTATTTTTTAATTTTTCAAAAATCTAATGAATGTTTCGAATTTTTAATTTTTTTTTTTTTTTGTTATTTTTTAATTTTTCAAAATCTAAAGATCTATTAAAGGTAGTAAAGTAATGACAAAATCACATTAACATTTCATTGATCTATTAAATGTAGTGACAAAATCATATTAACATTTCATTGATCTATTGAATGTAGTGACAAAACCACATTAACATTTCATTAAATGGTAGTGGTAGCTAGTTGAGGTGGTGGCAAGATTGGAAGTAATGACAAAATCACATTAACATTTCATTAAATGGTAGAGGCCAAAAAAATAAGCATGAAATTTGTTGGACTTTATTGATAATTCAAATCCATAATTCAAAATAGTGAGCGACTAAGCGACTCACATGACAAAGATTTAAGCAATCTCTCAATGCCAATCAATGTGTCGATGGACTATTATCATGCAAAATTAGGAAGCCGTTAGTGTTATAATTGTCTATGCGGAAAACACAATTCACAGTGATAATTAACAATCACACACATAAGATATAGACACAGGGATTTCATGTGGTTCACCCAAACGTTGGGCTACATCCACCAAGCATAGGCATCGGTTCTCTTATTATTCGGATTATGGAGATTACATCAGATTTGCAAGTCTCTCATACACTCAGTCTCTCACAATCATTTTTCCTCTATGGGCTTACATGAATTTATACATTCACACATGAAACTGAATATTAAATGCAATCCCTATCCACATTCTAACTTGGTCTATTTGGTTGTAACCAACGCAAAATGATAGGATCTAAATCTATTCTTGGGAATTCATTGTCACCAAATCCCAACAATCTCCACCTTGACAACAATTAACCTGATACCTTGCTTCTTCCTTTTGTTCATCACCTTTGCTGCAAGCCAAGAGAAGCCTAGCACCACTGCAACTTCTCTAATAAAATTGGTTTCATGATCTTGCCTGTGTGACTTGCACGAGTTTGGATTTCTCGAGGGGTCACTCGACCTCCAACATGTCTTCCATAACTGTGTTGTGAGACATATTTAGTGATAGGTCTCCTCCTATCCAAAACACATGTAAAATATACATTACAACTATCACAGACCATCTCAGTGTAACCATTATAGATGACATTTGTGCTTCTCAAACACTGAAGCACCCATTTCACTGCAACACCTGAATCTATCATGTATATGACAACATCATTAGCATGTGAAACATATCTTCTTAACCATTTCATCACATACAACATACCTCCTACTAAACTTACACGAGACACAACCTTTTCTTCTTTATAGACAAGCCCTATACTTGAAGAAAACTTATAATGGAAAGCAAGAGGGATAAAAACTGGTTTTACAATGTTCATTTTGAACTCCAACCACAACTTACCATTACCATCTCTGTGTACTTATATGCATTTAATTTGTTTTGATACTCCTTGATCCCTCATCTGAATTGTCCTATCCACCTGAGTTACTTTCTTACTGATTTTATCCATGCTTCAACTTGCATCGAGCATATCATCAATAAAGAACATCAAAACTGTGAATGTACTATAAACTGTATAGTCATTCCTACCCTTTGAAAATTTCCGACTCACTATGAATGATTCAAACATCTTGTATATTTGCCTGGGTACCAATAGACCATACAATGAATTACCTAGCATACAAACAAATTTACCATTGCGATCTTGAATCAACCCTTTTGGTTGTTCCATACATACAATATCTCTATCAATGATGACCTTGTGAGAAGTAGGATCCCACACACAACATCCCTTTATACCATCACCATAATTTGCAGAGATATAAAACAAGCAGGAATTCAGAAACAAAGATTTTAAGTCTGGAACTGATTTACCTCTTACCAATACCTGCAATTCTTTCTTGTTCTTATGACCTTGATGCTTCTGCCATAAAAAAGAAGATAGATTTGTCACTTCAGATGCCACTTCAGTACTGCCTTCCAACTTATAAAGGTTATCAACCTTTGTTGCCTTCATCATTACTAAATTCCATTTCGACACTGTGAGAGCTCCACCTTGACCTGTATACTTATATCCACAGGAACCCAACACTCCTAATGAAATCAAATTTGATTTAAGCTCATGTACATATCTAACATCCGTTAATTCCCTAACAATACCATCGAACATCCTGATTCTAATTCTGCCAACCCCAACAGTTTTACAGGGAATACCATTTCCCATGAACACTACACCCTCATCATCAGATTGGTAAGAAATGAACCAATTTCTATGTGGGCACATGTGGTGGGAGGCACCTAAATCTAACTTTCATTCTTCTTGATATTGTAAATTACTAGAAATGGATAAAACGTGATCAATTATACCTGAATTTTTTACAGTTAAATTTGCTTCCTTCGTAGAGTTTTCCTTAGATTCCTTTCTCTTCCAACAATCTTTCTTGAGATGTCATGTTTTTCCACAGTGCCAGCATTTTTCTTTACCCTTTCTTTGTCTTGACTTAGATCGGAAAGAACTTCTCTTATTCTTCTCTTTAATTCTACCTCTGATCAACATTGCCTCTGAAGTTGAGGTTTCTTTACTAGATTTTCTCCTCATCTCCTCAACCAACAAAGCTCCCACAACAGAGTCATAATCTAAAACTTCTATTGAGCTAAAGCTAATAGAGGTGACTAGATTATCCCAAGACTCAAGGAACGAACACAATAATGTAATAGCCTTATCTTCATCTTCTAATTTAACTTCCATACTAGTCAATTGAACTATAAGGGTGTTGAAAATATTTAAATGGTCAACGACTTTTGTACCTTCTTTCATCCGCAAACTGTACAACTGTCTCTTCAAGTAGATTCTGCTTGTCAAGGACTTCGTCATGTATAGACTTTCCAACTTGCTCCACAAATCGATTGTTGTCTTCTTCGAGACAATATTGAACAGAACATTGTCGGCCAAACACGGGCGTATGGCACTCAATGCTCTCGCATCCATCTCATCCCAATCATCATTTGTTATGGACACGGGTTGCTTTGCTTTTCCCAAAAGCGCCTTCACCACGCCTTGTTGCACGAGTAGATCGTGCATCTTGAACTTCTAGAGCTCAAAAATGTTTTTACCACTGAAATTTTCAACTTCAAACTTCAAACTCTGCATCTTAGCCATTAGCTCAAAAAATCTCCCAATACCCACTGCTTATAAAAAATCCCAAAAACCTTAAAAAAAAATGTAAATGAATAATTGATAACAAATTTATTTAAAAAACCTTTTTACTAATATATAAAAAAATAAAAAATGATTTAATAAAAATCTTTTATAAAACAAAAAGATTCACCTTTTAAAAAAAAATCACTTTTACATTTAAATTCCTCTACCTTATTAACTTTAACTTCACCCACGTGACTTGGCGTTTTTAATTAATGAAAATTACCTTAAACTCCCTTTTACTTTAACTCACCCACGACTATTCCATACTTCACGACCATGCTTTATATTTCAAGCCAAAAGACCATTCGAATTAATTTAAAAAGAAATCGCCGCTTTGATTTATGCATAGGCTTAAAACATGCGAATCATATCATTTCCTTGAGAAATGTTTTAAGGAGTCGTAGCTTTGATTTACCAAAGGGAGCCGCCGCATGCACCTCACGATTCCATTGCGGGGAGTCCGCACCTCTAGACACCTTAAAAACTTTACTTAAATTCTCGGAAGAGTCAGAAAGAAGTTAAATCTGTGTGAGGGTGCGTAATAAGTCTCCGCATCTTTCCAGAGGAGGGATCGGAAGAGTCAGAAATGTATAAATTTACATTCACATAGATTTAATTTTTGTCGGTTTTTCTGAGAATTTGAAGCTTTTCTAATCAGCGCTAACCAGCATTGATACCACTTGTTAGAATTGTCAATGCTGAAAACACAATTTATAGTGATAATTAACAATCACACACATAAAATATAGACACAGGGATTTCACATGGCTCACCCAAACGTTGGGCTACGTCCACCAAGCATAGGCATCGGTTCTCTTATTATACACTCAGTCTCTCACAGTGATTTTGCCTCTATGGGCTTACATGAATTTATACATTCACACATGACACTGAATATTAAATGCAATCCCTATCCACATTCTAACTTGGTCTATTTGGTTGTAACCAACACAGAATGATAGGATCTAAATCTATTCTTGGGAATTCGTTGTCACCAAATCCCAACAGTTAGAACGATGCATGAAATTTTTTCTCATAATGATTTCCATGATCCATGATTTGAGGGACTTGATGATCTCATGATTCAACTATTTCACCGTGACTGGATGGCCTCATGATTCAACTATTTCACCGTCACTGGATGACCTCATGATTCAACTATTTTACCGTGACTAGATGACTTCATGATTCAATGACGATCAATATGCAACTTGTTGCAGAGTCTTTAAGACTACGACGATTCACCGTCAAATTATTTTGAGATGTACGTTGAAATATATCTAACAGTATATATACTACTTGTAACAGTCTTAAAAACTCTACAACAAGCTGCATATTGATGGCCATGATTCAACTATTTCACCCACTATGCATAAATTTTTTATTTTGACAATATTTGCAAAAGTTATTGTCTGTATAGAAAAAAAAAGTTACCAAAAGCAGTCACTGAAAATTACAATAAATGATCGTTGGACTAGGAGGAAACAAAGTCACTTTTATAGCGGGGAAAGCCAGTGAACTAAGCAATTGGGTATAAACTAGCACAACTGCAAAGTGGCTGGTGAACGCCGAAATAAGACGGTTGGGCAATCCAATATGAAACACACGGACAACTGAAACGCACATAGAGCTAAGGAAAGCCAAAAATTAAATGTGGTAATTCCAAAGGTTAATCGGTTAAACGTGACAATCATATGATGGTACATTAATTTCTTAATATAATTAGGTAAATGTTAAAAAATAAACACATTAATTTCAACATAATTAATTATGATAACATCATAAACATCCGCAATAATACTCAATGATCACGGAACAATGAAAATACATTGAAATTGAAATGCTAACAAATCGAAATAACAACACTTTAACGTTGTTACATTATGCTTTATTATACAAAAAGATTATAAATGACACGACGTTTAGATTTGTGAATGGATTTATGAACATAAATAAGAAGGAATTCTTGAACACAGTCAGAGAACGTAGGTGAAGATGTTGCATTCCTTTAAAATTATATATATTTAACATAGGTGTGTTTTTAAAAATAAAAGAATTATATATAATGAATAAAATAATATATTATTAAATTGGATAAAATGGTGTTAGGTTATTTAAAAAATTATTTACTAAATTTTGGTAAAAAGAAATGTTACAAGATGTCCAAATAGTTATTTTGTTGAGGATTAATGGTAAAAACTAATTAATAATCAGGAAAATATATTTTTATCATTTTATTATTATTATTTATTTTATTTCTTTCCATTTTTCAAATACAATGGTTGCATACCATAGTTTACTAAAACCACAACTTAAAGAGTATCAAAATAAATTCTTAGAAGGGTATGTATACCTCAGTAGACTTTACTAATCAAATTGATGGGCCGAAGGGGTCCCTTGTCCCACAAACAAGGGGGCCTCATACACCAATTTAGTGTCTGGCTTGGTAGTAACCTTAAAAATAGATTATTATTATTATATAGTGTGTATAAATCAAATATTATAATGGAGTGACTTAAAAAGTAAATAATTTTTATTTTTTAAGAGAAAGTAAATATTTTTTTACTTATAACAATTATAACTTATGACATTTTTTTTAATCAAATATATAAAAAATTTCAAAAAATTATTTACTTTTTAATTTATCTTTATCACAATTATCAACATACCTAAAATAATATCATATTCTAATTGAATTATAAAATGTTTTAACAAAAACATTCAAACACCTATAACTCATTCCATACTTATAAATTTGAATAATAATAATAATAAATAATCAATACAATACAAATACAATACAAAGGAATATCATAATCAATACAAATCTTCAATAAAACAAAGTAAATTAATTAAATAAAACTCCAATAAAATTTATTAAAAACTAAAATAAATACCACAATAAAATTTATTATATTATCCACTCCTTAATTTTATAATTTTTGAACAATTCTTATCATTAAAATTATCCAAACTAAGATTGTTACTCACACTTCGCTTTGAGCCAATTTTCCAACTTTAATACATTGTATCTATTTCTTGTATAAATTCATAAATTCATAATTGTATCTACATATTTAGTGTGTGATTTATGAATTTTATTTCTATATATTTAGTGTTTGATTTATGAATTCTTTTTAATTAGATAACTAAGGTTAGGTACATTGTCTTTATTTACGATCATATTTCACAATTTCACTAAGAAAGAAAGAAAGAAAGTATTTTTAAAGTCTACGAGTCTAAAAATAGCCTATGGGACAGATTGTTTTTCCATCTGACTTTTGTATTCGGCCCTTTTCCTGTGAAGTTTTACAATAATCGCTCCCAGCTTCTCAACAAACTCTTTGCTGAATAGATTATCCCAAGAATTTTTTCCATGCTGTCTTTGAGGGTCTCACATTCTAAAATGAAATGTTTTTTTGTTTCCACTTTTCCGGACAAACACAAAATACATACTCTTTCTTCCCACCTTTCAAAAATGAGCATGCGTTTCCTTGCAATAGTTAGTTACTATATATATGACTACTCCACTTTTGTGGACGGTTAGTCCTTCTGTAATTTCGAGAATAAATCATGTTCCTTTAAATCGATTGTAAGTTCAAGTAATCAAAAGACATGACAGCGAAGTATTATTATATTGCATGTTAATATGGTGTTGACGAGGTCACTTTTTATCGCTTAATTTTTAAAGAAATCGAAAATATTACCCTTCATGAGTATTTTCTCGAAGCTTCCATGATCTCTATGATTTTCACTTTTATATTGTAGATGATATGAAGCATGTACAAGGGATATTTTCAACAACCATGAAAGTTATGATTTGCATTTTTTTCATAATTTTATTGTTATTAAATCATATGCAATGTTTCTCACATCAATTAGTATGAGACAAGAGGAGCTCCTAAGTGAAGATATGGAGGACGTGATCATTCAAGATCATATGATGGATTTATTGTCAAGTACTCTTAGAGCATTGCCACATTCTTCACCTTCCATTTCTTCTTTTGCCAACTCAAGATATGGAGGACGTGATCATTCAAGATCATATGTTGGATTTATTGCTCTAAGTATTTTTAGATCACCTTCCATTTCTTCTTCTTTTGTCACTTTAGACTATGTAGTCTGCCATTGCCAAATTATCTTTTTATATTTTTAAGGAGCAAACCTTGAAGCTCAATGGCTACTCATATGTGATTGGATGATTTGAGAGTGTCTATAAATATAACTGTCTTGTGCATGCTAGTGTAATTCTCACTATTGTTGGGTTAGTTTTGATTTTGTATTGGGTGGTCTTTGGTATTGATCCATGCACATGGTAGTTCATGTAATGAAACTTATTTAAAGGTTTGGTATACTTTATTGTAAGATGCCTTATTTAATAGACTTTAGGAATTGACTTATTGCCTATAGAGACCTTCGTGCCCATGTAGTTTGAGAGTGTATGATATAAGTCTAAGTTTATCCCAGATAAATTTGTTGCTTTTTAAATTTGCATATTTGTTTGCTTTGTGCTTCTTATGCTTCTTTAGTGATGCAAAAGCATTTGATTCAAAATTTTAATTCATGGAACTAAGGGTCAAATTATTTTACCAAAGAGGGTTGGTCCTCTTAATTTTATTTGAATTTGTAATAATTGGCTCGAATGCCTCTAGAAGACATCAAGAAGACTTGATTAGTTACTTAGGTGGTGATTTGTTTGATTAATTTAGGAGATTATATTGGTTCTAGGGGTTTTGGTAGATTTATAGGGATTAGTTGTTAGTTTTTGGTACATAGTGAATTATCATATATTCTGTCAATTGTAAGAGGTTTGATTGGACTGGAGTGGATTGGATTGGATTGGGTTGGATTGAAAAGAAGTGGATTTTCCTGAGTGTGGGATTTCGTGCTTGAAAAGTAGAGAACTTTGTTTTTGTAGGTGTGGAATTCCCAATTAAATGAATGCAAACGAATGTTGTGTCTTTGTAATTATCTTGTTAGATTGTTGATCTAAATCTTGTGTGTAATGTTTATTGTTATTGGTTGATTTGCATCAGAGTTATAGTGGTATCATGTAACCATAAATTACAAAGAATCACGATTGTCCATTTGGTTTATTGACGAGCATAGATCGTCTGATCGAAAGCAAGAGTAAACCTGTAGAGTTATTCCAATCGTCGGATTGACAGAGGTGCATTGTGGTAAAAAGGCAGTGAAGCCCGACGATCGTTGATCTTGGACGTGATCAAAAGATATAGCTCAATTCGGGTGTTGAAGTAGCGAGGGAATTAAACCATATGCAACCCCCCGAAATAGTTCTCGTTGTTGATTGTGTCTCCACGTGTTGAGAGGACAATTACCTTGGGATTGTGGTATTCCCCGAAAATTATTGGGATTGTGAAAGGTATTCCCCCCCCCCTGAAAGTACCATAGCCGTTCATCTCAATGGTTAAATAAAACAAAGACCGTCGATTTATCAAAGTGGGAAAAGCGCTTATCCAGGCTTAGTGCTAGATCATGCCCGTGGTCATATGGAAACCACGATCCTTGGACGCTTCTAAATACAGTGTTATCATACAAATTATAAATTTACTCTGTCAGAGAATAATATTAGGCTAGATTGGTCTGGAATTTCTCCTAGTTGATCTTAAGTGATCCCTCAGGGCATCAATTTGCTCTGATAAATTGAGGAAATTTCTCCAAGAAGAGGAGAAGGAGTTCCTATTGGAGCAGGTCAAGGAAGACCGACATGAAACACAACTGTGCGGGAGGAAATGAGGCAACTTAAAGCTAGATTGGAAGCCATGGAGGCTATCCAAAGAAGAGACATTGATGCTGGTGACATCAGTGAAGGAGAAACCTCTGAAGAAGAACAAGAATATGTCATAGAAGAATACATAGTGCTAAGAATGCTGGTTAAATATGGTGGCAGACCTAAAGTGGAGGTTCCCATGTATGAAGGGAATTTGAATGTTGAAGAACTCATGGACTGGATAAACACCATGTATAAATACTTTGAATTTGAGGAGGTTGAGGACAGAAAGAAGGTGAAATATCCAACAACTAGGTTGAAGGGACATGTAGCCATTTGGTGGGATGAATTGGAAATTCATAGAGAGAGAAAAGGTAAATCCATAATTAAGAACTGGGATAACACAGTAAGAAAAATTGAAAGTAATTTTATGCCCAAGGATTATCAATTAACCCTCTTTAGGTAGCTACATAACCTAAGGAAGAAAAGTCTGACAATCAAAGAGTATACAAAGGAGTTCTACATGCTAAGCATAAGAGCGGGCAGATAGAGGGAGATGTACGGAGAGTAGCCATGTATATTAATGGGTTGAGATATGATATATAGGATGATATTAGCTTGCTAAATCTCAGGATTGTTGAGGATGCTTACCAGGAAGCATTAAAGGAAAGATAAGATGATAAGAAAGAAGAGTCTAAAAAATAGAGGAAAACGTGTGACAAGAGGAAGAGGATCTTCGAATAGAGGAAGGAATCAAACCCCTAAAAGTGAAGGAGAGAGTTCTAGAAGCCAATCACCACAAAGAGGAGATTTTAGAGGAAGGAGATTTGGCTCCAGAGGAAGAAGAAGAGGCAAAGAAGTTAGATGTTACACATGTGGTGAAATTGGACACATGTCTTGGGACTGTCCAAGGAATAAACCAACAAACCAAAGGACTGGTAATGTTGCAGAAGCAAGAGAAGAACCAGATAAGGCATTGTAAAGAGAAGAGCCACCTGAGGTAGGAGAGTCTTTGATGATGAAAATATTTTTGGTGAAGGTAGAAAAGGAGGTACACGAATGAACACAAAGGAAGAGTCTGTTCAATACTATGTGTAAATCTAAGGGGAAGTGCTGCAAAGTAGTAATTGACAATGAAAGTACTAATAAATTTGTCTCCACAGAGATGGTAGAGAAGCTGGGATTGAAAAAGATGGAACATCCCACTCCCTACAGAGTGTCTTGGTTACAAAAAAGACATCAACTCTTGGTGAATGAACAATGTGAGGTGTAGATTCAGATTAGGACTTTCAGAGATGTGGTGTTATGTGACATAATTCCTATGGATGTCTGCCATGTGTGGTTGGGAAGACCTTGGCAGTATGACATGAAAGCTATTCATGACAACAACATGAACTCTTTATCCTTAGAGAAGGATGGGAAGAATCATGTATTGCTACCCTTGAAGGATGAAGAATCCAAAGAGGAACCTGGACCTAGTATTATGTTGATGAGTGGAAAATAATTATTGCAAGAAGTCAAGAAGAAGGAGGAGCTACATTTTTCTCTTATTGGCAAACCAAAGATAATTTTGACTTCTACAAACTTAGATTATTTTCTTGATGATATTACAATTTTGCTTGATGAATTTGCTTATATAGTTATGGATGAACTACCTATTGCTTTGCCTCTTGAGAGAAGTATCAATCACCATATTGACTTGATACCCTGTGTAAGTTTACCAAATAAAACAACCTATAGATTAACCCTTCAAGAGAATGAACAAGTGAGAAGATAGGTTCAAGAATTGTTGGGAAAAGGGATGGTAAGAGAGTGCTTGAGTCCACGTGTAGTATCAACAATACTCAGTCCAAAGAAGGATGGTGGATGGAGCATGTGCACTGAATTCAGGTCCATCAACAAGATCACTATCAGGTACAAGTTTCCATTGCCTCGTATAGAAGATTTAATGGATTATTTGAGAGGGTCCAAATATTTTTCTAAAATTGATTTAAAGAGTGGTTACCATCAAATAAGGGTTAGAGAGGTGGATGAATGGAAGACTGCATTTAAGACAAACAATGGGTTGTATGGATGGTTGGTGATGCCCTTTGGGCTCACAAATGCACCAAGTACATCCATGAGGTTAATGAATGAAGTATTGAAAGAATACATTGACAAGTTTGTTATAGTTTACTTGGATGATATTATGATCTATAGTCAGAGCAAACATGAGCATTTGAGGCATCTCAATATAGTCTTGAGTACCTTGCAAAAAGAGAAATTGTTGATAAATTTGAAGAAGTGCAGCTTCATGAAGAAGGAATTGATCTATTTTGGATTTGTAGTCTCAAAAGAAGGGTTGAAAATGGATCCAGAGAAGGTACAAGCAATTTTGAATTGGCCAACTCCCAAGAATGTATTTGAGGTAAGAAGCTTTCATGGCCTTACAAGCTTTTACAAAAAAATTATTAAAAATTTCAGTCAAATTTGTGCACCTACGGTAGAGACTATAAAAGAGAGTAGGCAACCATTTAGATGGATAGAGGGAGAAGACAAGAGTTTTAATATGCTGAAAAGAAAGATCATTGAAAAACCTGTGTTGACTTTACCTGATTTTGATAAAACCTTCCAAGTAGAAACTGATGCTAGAGGGACAACAATAGGAGCTGTGTTAAGTTAAGAACATAGGACAATAACATACTTTAGTGAGAAGTTAAATGAGATAAAACAAAAGTACTCATCCTATGATAATTTTATGTTATTGTGCAATCACTCAAGAAATGGAGACATTATTTGATGCATAAGGAATTTGTGTTGTACACTGACAACCATACACTACAGTTTATAAGTAGTTAGCCTAAGTTGAACCAAAAACATGCTAAATGGGTTGAATTTAAGCAAAGTTTTAGCTTTGTGATTAATCACACAAGTGATAAATCTAATAAGGTCGCTAATGCTTTGAGTAGGGTGAATTTGATTTTACAAGATTTTAAGGTCAACACCTTAGGGTTTGATGAGTTAATTTCCATGTATAAAGAAGATGCCGATTTTCAGGATATTTATGTAGCTTGTGAGAATCCTGTGGCTAACAGCAGAAGCCAGTGGTTGGAATACATGCTACAAGAAGGTTTGTTGTTCAAAAACAATAAGTTGTGCATTCTTAAGTGTTCAACGAGGGAAAATTTAATTAAGGAAAAGCACAATGGAGGACTATCATGGCACTTTGGACAAGACAAGACCTATTCTTAGGTAAATGCTTTTTATTTTTGGCCAGGATGCAGATTTATGTTAAGAAATTTGTTGAAAGGGGCAGGATATGCCAACATTCCAAGGGAAGGAGTCAAAATATAGGGTTGTACTAGCCACTTCCCATTCTAAAAATACCTTGGGATTCTATTAGCATGGACTTTGTTTTAGGATTACCCAAGACTCAAGGGGGAAATGATTCTATCCATGTGGTGGTAGATAGGTTTTCCAAAATAGCACATTTAATTGCTTGTAAGAATACTAATGATGCAACTAATATTGCAAATTTGTTTTTCTCAGAGATAGTAGGGTTGCATGGTCTATGAGTGAGCATTGTCTCTGACAGAGACACAAAGTTTGTTGGTCACTTCTGGATAACATTATGGAAGAAATTGGGTACAAATCCTAATTTTAGTTCAACCTATCATCCACAGACTGATGGACATAATGAAGTGGAAAACAAGAGCTTGGGGAACATTTTGAGGAGCCTGGTGTATGAACAACCTAAACAATGGGACTTAGCACTTGCTCAGACATAGTTTGCTTATAATGAAATTCCTAATAGGAGTACATGAATGAGTCCATTCCAAATTGTTTATGGAATGCATCCAATGGAAATATATGAACTAAAGAATTTGGGAAAACAAGAGCTAAGGAGTGCAGATGTTGAGGATTTTGAAAAGCACATGCAGATGCTGCAAGAGGATGTCAAGAAAAAGTTACAAGAAAGCAATAGTAAGTATAAACAAAGGGAAGATCTGAGAAGGAGACATGTGGATTTCCAAATTGGTAATTTTGTTATGGTATATTTGAGAAAGGAAAGGCTTCCTATAGGGACTTACAATAAGTTAAAATTGAGGAAGATTGGGCCTTACATAATACTCATAAAATTTTCTGCAAATGCCTATGAGGTAAAATTGACAGAGAATATTGGAATTTCTCCAATATTTAATGTAGCAAACTTGTACCTATACAAGGAATTAGAGAATGAGGTGACAGATGGACCTACAAGTGATGAAATTCAGACCTTAGAATGGTAATAACATTTGCCTATGAAGAAACAAAAAGAAGTTGAAGCAATTATGGACAAAAGGATGACAAAGGAAACCAGGGGCAAAGCATATTATCAATATTTGATCAAATGGAAAGGCCAACCAATAGAAGATGCCACCTAGATGAAAGCATAAGAGGTTTACAAGTACAATGTGGATTTTGAAAGCTTAGTGGAGCATTCTTTTCTTCCCTGGGAGTCTGATGCAAGAGCATTTGATTCAAAATTTTTATTCATGGACCTAAGGGTCAAATTATTTTACCAAAGAGGGTTGGCCCTCTTAATTTTATTTGAATTTTTAATAATTGGCTCAAATTCCTCTAGAAGGCATCTAGAAGACTTGATTAATTACTTAAGTGGTGTTTTTCTTGATTAATTTAGTAGATTAGATTGATTCTAGGGATTTTGTCATATTTTTACGGATTAGTTGTTAGTTTCTAGTACACAATGAATTAACAAATATTCTGTCAATTGTAAGAGGTTCGATTGGACTGGAGTGGATTGGGTTGGATTGAAAAGAGGTGTATTTTCCTGGGTGTGGGATTTTGTGCTTGAAGTGTAAAGAACTCTATTTTTGTAGGTGTGGAATTTCCAATTAAATGAATGCAAATAGAGGTTGTTTCTCTGTAATTGTATTTTCAGATCGTTGATCTAAATCCTGCGTGTAATGTATATTTTTATTGATTGATTTGCATCAGAGTTACAGTGGTATCCTCTAACCATAAATTATAGAGAATCACGATTGTCCATTTGGTTTATCGATGAGCATAGATCGTCCGATCGAAAGAAAGAATAAACATGCAGAGTTATTCCAATCGTTGGATCGACGAAGGCACATTGTGGAAAAAAGGTAGTGAATCTCGACAATCATTGGATCATCATTGATATTGGACGAGATCAACAGATATAGCTCAATTTAGGTGTTGAATAAGCGAGGGCATTAAACCAGAGGCGACCCCTCGAAATGATCCTCCCTATTGATTGTGTCTCCACGTGTTGAGAGGACTATTATTTCGGCCCCCCTTACCTTGGGATTGTGAAAGGTCTTTGTACCCCTTGAAAGTACCAAATCCGTTCATCTCAATTGTTAAATAAAAAAAAGATCGTCGATTTATCAAAGTGGGAAAAGCACTCATCCAGGCTTTGCGCTAGATCATACCTGTGGTCATATGAAAAACACGATCCTTGGACGCTTCTGAATACAATGTTATCATACAGAGTACAAATTTACTCTGCCATGGAAGAATATTAGGCCATATTTGTATGGAATTTGTCCTGGTTGACCTTAAGTGATCCCCCATGCATCATTTAGATGTGCTTAGTTTTAGCATTTGATATCTGAGACTTGTACGCCTAAATTCTCTGGCGTGGCCAGGGTGTTTCTTGGATGTTGGATTAGATCCAGATCAGACTAGATTATTTAGTGAGAGTGGCTTGGGTGTTTTCTGGATGTTGTCTAGAGTCACTTTAACTTAGAATCTCAGCTAGCAAGAATGATCAATGACAACGAGAGTCGAAGTTGAGAATCATGGAGTGATTTCATATGTTGAACTTGAGTGTAGATATGATTATATTTGTTGTATTTATACTGTTTGAAGTTAAATGTTTAGTGATTTTGTGCCTAGATCTGGTACAAGTTGGCTAGAGAAGTGAATCGTTTTGGAGCGCTAGTCAATTCATGCGAAGATCGACCAAGAGAGATAAAGTACGAGCTCATGGGTTTTATGGTTGCCAAAGTGTGGCCATTTTGGGGAAGAGAATAAATCTACATAATTGGATTTGGTGATGAGTGATTTTTCCTTTCTAAACAAGTTTGGGAATGAAGAGAATAACCCATGGAACATGTGATTAATTGGGTAATATATGTGCATAATCAAACACGTCTGGGAATGAAGAGAATAACCCATGGAGCATGTGATTAAATGGATAATATATGTGCATAATCGAAGAGGTTGTTGAGTGCTTGGGACATACTAAAGAGAGTTCAACCAAGGGTGATTCAATGAGGAAATCCATTGATATGTGTTCTGAAGAAAATTGAGGAGATAATGGTGTTTTGCTATTTGGAGTGTCTAGGTTTAGCTACATAAGGATCTTTTTCTCAGTTTGTTGTGATGGGTGGTGCTCAAAGTTGATGCTTATTGCTTCCCTATATTTGAGTTGGGCTTGGAGGAAGTCGCTTGTACCTATCGCATGGGTGATAGGAACCTTCTAAATCAGTAGAAAATGGCTTAAGGGAAATGGTGTGAAAATACAAGTTGTGACTATGTGTGAATAAATGAACAAGTTTGTGAGCAATGTGCTTGCCACCAGTGAAAAGGAAAATCCCACCCCAACACACAACACCATTGATCTATGTTCTATATTAAGATAGAAATATTTAGTTACAAAGAAGTTACATTAATATAACTAAAAAATTACCCGTAACGATAGACACATTAATCACTGGGAGTAAGTACATTATTCTAACACTCCCCCTTAATTACATCCGGTGAATGCTTCAACATCTATTACTCCTAAATTCTGCCTATGAAATTCAAAAAAGCATCTATTGTCAATGGATTTATGAATATGTCAGCCAATTGGTCTTGTGATTTACATGTTTCCATAAATCATTTCTTGTTGCTACAGGTGTGGGTGTTGCCTTGCAATTTTTCATTATTGTCCCAACATTGCCAAGTGCAATTTTTCATTGTTGTCTTAGCATTGTTACCAACTTCCCTTTGTCCAAGATTTCTTCACTATGGAATTCATCTCTGAACTTGCTTCTTTCTTTTGTACCTATAGAAAACATAGATGTCCATATAAAAATAAATCCATCTATCGAGATACATGGGTACCTTCCGCTGTGCTCGCCAATTCTCTAGGAATTCTTTTTAGCTACATGGTTCATCAACACATTATACTCCCCATTAAGCATAACTTGGTTCCAACCATCTCACATTACGAGATAACTCAATCTCACATTACCCCCTTAATCGAAGATTCCACTTCTCCAATTCAACATCAAGCTAACATACAAGTACACTTGCCACCCTCATACCTACCAAGTGGTTCATTCCACAACTTGATGCCACATCCTCTCTATGTATGAGAGGGATACACCTTGCACTATGAGTGCTACCTATATGCATGAATAACAAGGCTTACAACAAATATGGGCAAATATACTTGCCTATGACTAGACTTTTACAACTAGGACCAAAACTCTCTTGGGTGTCGGGTACAACCAATAATGCACCCCCTCATTACAACATTTCATGTCAGATACAACATTTCATCTTGCTCGATTTCCTATGTGATATCTTGCCAATGTATTCTCTGCACCTCTTCAAAGTGGATTCTTTTATTCACCAGTGACTCTTAACTATTACCGTATCAAATTTTTTTTTGCAGATTCAATCTCTGCGACTTCTTTGATGGACCATGAAATCCTCAATATCGTTGTTGGAGACCTTTCTTGTAGACTTGTTTCTTCGACGAACCACAAGAATTCTCAATCTCACTACTGGAGACCTTTCTTGTGGACTTCCAGGCCGATATTGTGGTCCAAATCTCTTCTTGCTTACAGATAAACTTTCTTCACTTGAGATCTTTTCACTCATTGGTTCCTCTACTTTCTTGTATTTTTTTGCTCCACTTCAGCCCTTCCTTTATCGATTCACTTCTTGTAGCGATCTTCCGATCTTGCCTTTATCGCTCCTCACAACAATAACTTTTCTTTCTTACAATGATTCTTTTGTTTCTCAGCGATTCTGTCGATCCTTTCTTCTGCCAATGTGTACGATCTACTCATCCTTCACTTGGGATATTTTCACCTAGTGATTCTTTCTTGTCTTTAACACTTCACACTTCTTGCTGACTGTATGGTAGCGATTTTCTTGTAGACAATAAATTCTTCTTGCCTTGAGAAGTTCCTCGTTGGTTTATCCATCCTTCACTTGGGATGTTTTCACCCAATGGTTCTTTCTTGTCTTTAACACTTCACGCTTCTTGTTAACTGTATGACGACGATTTTCTTATAGACAAGAAATTCTTCTTTCCTTGAGAACTTCCTAGTTGGTTCTGCACACCAAATCCCTTCTTCGCTCCACACAAACGATCAATCTTTCTTAGAGACAAGCGATTCTTGCCTTTTCACAACTATTCAATTTTTATTTAAATCGATTCAACCTCTTCAAGGCCACTAGAGAAATATTCCTTCCCACCTCCACTCGGCTCGACTTCCTCACCTTTTAACAAAATAATAAAAATCTCCAGTTCCAAAACATCTTGTGCTTCTCTTGGTTTTACACGACCTTTTAAAAATTAAAATAAAACTCTTTTTATTTCTTTACTATTTCTTTACAATTGCCAAAATTAATCTCAAGACCTTTAAAATAAAACACTCCTTTTATAAGGCCTACTTTAAAACTTTTAAAATAAAACACTTCTTTTAATTTTTTTTACAAATTATCTAGTTGATATATTTAGGTCCAAATAATTATAAGACTCCTCTACCAAAACCATGTACCCTTTCTTGCCTTTATCGCTCGAGGGATTTTCTTGCTGAGCAAGATTCTTCCACGCGAGCTCGATCCTTTCTTGCTTCGAGCGATCCCTTAGTGCGATTCTTCTTGCAAACAGTTTGGTGCGATCCCTACTGTCCAACGACTCTGGGAAGCTTTCGATCCAGCCAACGACAGCTTTTGATAGAGGTTCGCTCTGATATCAATTGATTACTTAACACTACCATTTATATGTGTTTTATATTAAAATATAAATGAAATTAGTAATAAAGATGTTTATATTTTTTATTATGAAAGTTTTAATATAGTAGTTATATATGACAAAGTGAAAACCTAAAATAATTATGAAACACTTCCAATTCAATTTGTAATAATGTATTATTTATATATAACTTAAAAACAAAAGAAAAGTGATAATAACTACTCTAAGTTGAAATAGAATTAGATAAATCTAAATGTTAGTAATTATTCACAATCTTAGAAGTGTAAATTAAAGAGGATTATATATAATATAAATATGAACAATTTTTTTTTGAAATAACTGTTAAAATTATGTTAAAATCATGGATGAAGTATTAATTAGGATGAAGAGATACATTAAAATAATGCACTAAAGTAGCCTTGAAAAAGAATAGAAAAAGCTTTAGAAATGAAAATATATTAATAAAATGAGTGAATGAAAATATTTAATAAGAATTTTAATTTAATAGGATATTTCAATTAAATTAATAGGATTTTTAAATTAAATTAATGAGATTTATCAATTAATAGGATTTTAAATTAAATGGTAGAAGTACCTTACAGTGAAATATATTAAGAACAATAATAAAATTTTATAATAAAATAAATGACAATAATAAAATTTTATAAAAAAAAAAAAATGATGAATTTCAAGTAATCATTTACCCTTTTAAGATCAGATAGATCAATTAGGTCTTAGTGGAGGTTAATCATCATCATTGAATAAAGAATAAAATTAAAGATAATAAAATATTAATGTGATAGATAAATATTAATAATCTTATGATTTCTTGATATTCACAATAAAAAAAATTATCACTTTAAATGAAAAGGTTAAAGTAGAAAGTACTATCAAATCAACCCAGTACTAAAGCATACTAAATTTTACATAAGCAGTTATAAAAAATAGCCTTAAACTTTTTAAGTTTTGACTATTTTAGTATAATATTTGAGTGGTTAATTTTGTATAATCCGAGTGCCTTAAAAGTTTTTCAACAAGCTAAATCCATTTCTGCATTAAAAAATATAATTTAAATAACAGAAAATTGTGATTTAATGCGGATTCATGTTACCTTATTTTGACTAAAAAAACAAAACTTAAAACAATGGTTTCTATTGAGAACCATGAAGTACATATCAGACTGATCTATTGTATCATCATGGTGAGGTGATGGCCATTGGAGACCAGCGAGCTCTCTTAGATCCATTAAATATGGTGTAATACTCGTGGGAGCTTCGACAGTGGTGGAAACCATCAGGTGAAAAGTGTAGCTGCAGTGGAAGAGTTGTAACTTGTAATAGCTGAATGCAGGGGCTGCAGATCAGGCACCTTTAAAATAAGATGAATGGGTTGGTGTCACATTGATGTGAACCTAATAAGATATCTTGCTGTTTTTAAAGATATGGTGATAGGCCGCTGATTACCAAGAGAAGTAAAAAAGGAATGATCAGAGGAAATGCTAGTGGCACAAATCTGGTGAGAAAGTTTCAAAAGAAAACGAAGGGGCATACAATAGCTGTAGGAATGAGGTTGCAAAATTGCCATCAGTGTGATTGACCTGCCAGAAGCCATACACTGTTCTGAGGACATCTGTGAATGATCACACTGTGAAAGGATTTTCTAAATGAAATTCGTTGGCCAATCTGACAAGCTACTAATTCAATGGCTCTTTTCAATGAGTCCACCGAGGCATGGACAGGTTATTATGGCTTAAGTGAAAGTGTAGATCTACAAGCATTAATGTTTATGATTTATTGCAGCTGGATCACCGCTATTGTTGTATGGCGCTGGAATATGTATCAAAAGTGTAAATCTCACTGTCAGGTCTGATTTATTTTCTTTGGGGTTGTGTGATTGGTGCAACTTGAAATTACCCACGATCCCTTTGCTTGGATTGAGTTCAGATCAGGTTGTGTAAAAGATGCTACTGGTAGTGAACGAGATCAACATTAAAATTACAACGCCCTTGTCGTCTGAGTGCATGAGTTGTTGGTATGTTGTAACGCCCTGTATTTTGACCTTAGGTAGTTAGAACATTGTTGTTTACTAATCTTAATAATTCAAAGTTTAGCATTTGTTTGGAGTCAGATAAACTTTGTTAGACATTAAGATGTGTACCTCTAGACCTATTTGTATGTTAC
>SNQJ01S0112025.1:30592-42543 GCA_010110895.2 Picea sitchensis | reverse complement strand
GATCAGGTATGATCTCATGGTTTAGCAGGAAGCAAACCAGTGTTGCGCTCAGTACAACTGAGGCAGAATATATGGCAACATGTTTAGCATGTATTGAAGTTGTATGGCTACAGAAATTACTTTCAGGATTATTTTGATATTGACTTAGATGCTACTAGTATTTGTTGTGACAATCAGAGTTGCATAAAGTTGTCAGTGAACCTCGTGTTTCATGACAAATCAAAGCATATTGGAATCAAGTATCATTTTATCCGTGATGTGGTAGAAAAGGGAGCACTGAAGCTTCATTATGTGGCTACCAATAAGCAAGTTGCAGATGTGCTAACCAAACCTCTGTCAAAGGTAAAGTTTGAGTACTTCAGAGACAAACTTGGATTGGTCCCTCGTAAGAGGGAGTAAAGAGTTGCATATGGGATTCTGGTGACAGTAGCAGGGGCAAGTCATTTACAAGTAGGATGTGGGCTATTATATTTTATTCTTATCCAGTATGAAAAAGGATTGGTTCTAAGATTACTCATCCAGTATGAAAAAGGATTGGCACTGAGTAAGACAGTTATTGGTAAATTGACAGTTCTTGGTGAACTGTATAGCTTCCTCTAGCATATGGCTAGTAGGACAGTTCTTGGTGAACTGCACAACAGTTCTTGGTGAACTGAGTGAATAAAAATCCTGTAACAACAGCAGTGTGCTCACCAGAGATGCTACTGATCCCAATGCTAGCTATGGATACAAAACTTCTCTTGATGAATAGATTCTACATGGATCAACAAGTCAATAGCCAAGTAAAAACAAATGGATTTAGCAGTTGGTACTAGGAAAATACCTTCCTTTCTAAGAGGGAGTGTTGAATTATATAGCTTTGGAAGCTATTTTCCCTATTGTAACTAACCATGTAAATAAAGTTTTGATATAGTGTTAACTTTATGTCAAGCATCAAACACATGACAAGTGTCAACCATATGCCAAGACAACCATATGCCATGTGTCAACCTCATAGCACCTCTAAGAGGGTTGCTTAGGGAGGTTGTAGTGGCTAGCTTAGGGAGGCTGCTTAAGAGGGTTGCTTAGGATGGTTGGAGTGGCCAGCTTAGGGAGGTTGTTTAGGGTGGTGGTATGACAGTTGTATAACAACTATCATACAATCCTAAGACAGCAATTTAGGGCAGCCTCTAGAAGAGACAAAGGAAGTGACCTTTGGGAGCATTAGGAGGTGGCTCTTGGGAACTTTAGGAGGTGGCTCTTGTGAACTTTAGGAGGTGACTCTTGGCAGCCAAAGGAGGGTAGGTATGACAGTTGTTATACAGCTGTCATACATTCTTAGGGGGTTGCTTAGGGAAGCCAAGCCAACCTATAAAAAGGGGCATTCACTTACCATTTACATACATTTTGCTTTGTTGGAGTCTTTTGTTGAGGCAAGGCATCTATTTGCTTAAGTATTTTCAGCCGGTATATGGCAACTAGTTGTTGCAGTCTTCGGTTGTTCCTTGCTGATATAAGGCTGCTACAAATACAATGTTAAAGCTGCCGCAACTTTGCTACAGCAAGAAGGAAAGTCAGTTATCTTTTGGTGAGTTTGTCAAGCTGTTACTATAAGTGTTAGTTCAGCTATTTGTGAAGTTTGTAAGTGCTGAAACAGAGGTATTGTTTCAGCCCTCTGAATCCTAGTTAGTTACTCTAAAGTCTTGTACTGGTATTGTACTTTGTTGAAGAATCTAAAGAGAAGTTTGGCTGGGTTTTCTACCCCAAGAGGGTTTCCCAGGGTATGTATACTTGTGTTCTCTCTGTGATTGTCTCACTTTCAGTGATCCTGATATATGCAAGATGTATTGGTATGTTGGTTATATGCTGTAAATTTTTAAATTTACCTACATGCATCAGTTTTTCAACACGAATAAACTGCTTGGATAACCTGGTTCATTAGCTCGAGTGGTTGAGTACTGTAAATTACAAGCAGGAGATCACGGGGTCAAATCCCCAAGCTGGTTGCCTCTATGGATATTATGGGGATATTATGGGCCTCACTCGATGTCCCCGCCGAGTTAGGTTGCCAAAACTGCAACCGACCAGTTTACCCCAGGTACCATCCTTGGAATGAGGGGAAGTGCCAGGAGGCTTTCCCCAGGATATGCATTCCATTGGAAAAAAAAAGTCATAAGGGCTTGGATCCAACCCTTTGCAGGGTTACAAATAATCCATATTTTTGTTTGATGAAGATATGTCATATATACTGCAAACGGAGTACACCATTCAAAAGCTTTTGGCCACTTAGCTTATAAAATCATTGAAATCTAAGTAGAATTCACTTTTATACCACAAACCTCATGCTATAGCTCTGATGTTTTCCATTTGGCTATAAATTTACTAGTCTCTCATAAAATCCAGAGAGATATATGACCCATTACAGTCCTGCATAAGAATATCGATGTGATAAAAGAGAACAAAATGCATCTTCCAGACATTAAAGCACAATTTGATTAAAGAGATAAAGACATTCTCATAGAAAATAGGAAAAGGAATAAAGACTAGAAAGAAGGAATGCCCTACTCATTAACAAAAGGACACATTGTTGATTAAATGACCAGTTGTATTGTTCATTAATGACAGACAACCTACTTATAAATGACAGCCATGCTACATTTATCAAGGGATGACCTAGAATTAATTACACACTAAATTAAATAAACAGAATTAAAGCGCACAGTGAAACCTCATATTGTATGAGGTTCCACATTGTGATTTTCATCACAGTTGGTACCCTTAGAGCATTTGACTGACTTGGGAGGATACATCTTCATGGAACCCCTTATCTTCCTTGCATTGGATCATTTGATGGCAATCTTTTGTTGGTGGAGTCTCACTTCTCCTTGGTTGGATGATTGTGCTTGTTGGTTTGGTGGTCTTCTCGCATGTGCTTTCCTTGTTGATCATCCCTTGGTTGTTTATTTGCTGGTATCTTGAAGCATGCTATCTCATTATGGTGTGGATTGGTATATATGCCTATCTTGGATGTGATACATCTTGTTCTTGGATGATGGTTCTAGCCCCCCAATGGGTTAGATGATGATGTTAGGATGTAGATGTTTCATGATTGTTGGGGTTTACTAGTGACTTTTGCATGATGATGTTGTATTATTTGCGTCACTAGGAGGGGTATTCTACTTGGTTCTCCTGTGACAGATACGTGGTGAGGACATACTTCATGATTGGATGGGTTAGCATTTCTTTGTCCCCTTCTTTTATGATGTTGATGTGGTTAGATGATGGATGTGTTGTGGTAGTGCACTTTACATTCGTGGGATTTCCCTAGGTGATATGATTTAACATTTATAACATTTGCTAGACATCACCTAGGTGGGATATGTTTGATGACGTTAATACCCTTGTGGATGTACTTTTCCTAAGTTGAATTAGCGTGGGGGGGTACTACATACACCTTTGGTGATCAAGCCTTTTCCTAAGGTTTGATGACGTATTAATCATGCTTATAGTCCTTTAGTAGTGCACCCTAGGTTCAAACCTAGGTGGAACTTCTATTTTATAATTGGTTGTTATCATGGTGGTCTTTGCTAGGGAGATACATCTCATTTCCATGGTACAACACTTGTTGGAGCACACTCCCCCTCACTAGCACACATGTTCATGTTGATTGAGTGCCCTACTTGGTGGTTGTTCACACTTGGAGGGGTTATTTGGAGGCTTTTTTTAGGCTTTATCATGGAGCGCTCCTCTCTTGGGCACAGTTTACAAGGTTTACATGATTATTTTATTGTTGGAGAGGTTGGCACACTTCTCTAGGTCACACTCTCTTGTGCACATGGTTTGATGGGATTTGTTGGCGGTATTGGGAAAGAACACATGGTTTTGGCATGGATATTGATGAGGTCTAACCACCTTGGCACTCTTTCCTAGAGCACACTTCACATGGAGATATTTTATTACTTTTGGATGGTTGAGGTACATGGAACACTTTTCTAGGGCGCACCTCTACATAGAACAATAGGGCTTTCTTTAATGGGATCAATGAAGAAAAAGTGTACATAGAGAAGTCTTGGGGCTTCGGGGTAAATGGGAAGCAGTCCCATGTTTGCAGGCTTAAAAAATCCTTGTATGGACTCAAGCAAGCACTGAGAGCATGGTATTCCAAGATAGATGGTTATTTACAGAGTATGGGCTTCACCAAAAGCGAAGCAAATCCTAAATTATATTATATATTTGTTCTCACCGATCTACTTGTTTGGTGTTGTATGTAAATGACTTGTTTCTTACAGGTGCAGAGAAGCTCATTGTAGGGTGCAAAGCAGTTATAGTAGAGGAGTTTGAGATGAAGGACAACGACATAATACCTTACGTCTTGGGGTTGGACATGTGGCAGAGACCAGGGGAGATTTTCCTTGGGCAGGGTAAGTGTGCAGTTGATATCATGAAGAGGTTTTAGATAGAGGACTAGAAACCTATGGCCGTACCCATGATCATTAATCTAAAGAAGGTGAAGGCTTCAAATTTAGAGTTGGTGGATCCCATGTTATACAAGCAACTGATAGTTTCCTTGATGTATTTGGTCAACACTAGACCAGAATCCAGATATATGTTTTGCAGTGAACACCTTGAGTCAGTTCATGATGGAGCCGAGACGGGAACATTGGATCACGACTCACAGCAAAACATGTGCTCAGATACTTGAGGGTCACAGATATCTTGGAGATGGTGGAGTGAAGTTGCAAGGGTATTCAGTCTTCGATTGGGCGGGTAATGAAATAGAAAAAGAAGAGGACACCATAGTGTTGCTTTAGCTTGGGGTCAACGATGATATCTTGGTTTAGCAAGAAGCAGACTTTCATGGCACTTAGCTCAACAGAGGCAGAATACATGGAAACTAGTACTACTATTTGTGAGGCCATCTAGCTTCGCAAGTTACTTGCAAGATTGTTTGATCAAGAGTTGGATCCCATAGTCATTTACTGTTGATAATTAGAGTTGTATCAAACTCTTTAAGAATCCAATGTTTCATGACAGGTTCAAAATTCAAACACATAGTGATCAGATATCAATTCATATGAGACAAGATTCAAATGGAAGCAATAAAGCTCCAATGTATTCCCATAGATCAACATGTAGCTGATATTTTAACCAAGCCCTTAGTAAAAGGGAAGTTTAAGGCATTCAGAGACAGACTTGGATTGGTGCAGAATACCTTCCTTGCTAAGAGAGAGTGTTGAGAAATGTAGCTCAAGCAGGAACTTCTTGCACATGCTTCAAGTGAACATGCAAGAAGTAATTCGAGACATTTCTTTGGTAACCACCTTGGAAAGGAGATCACTAATTCTCTCTTGTAATTTCACTTGAAAATAAAAAATAAAAGTGAAAGTCTTATGTTTTGAAGTCAAATAGTCTTAGAAATCTAAATGAAAAGTTCTAGAAGTTCTAGAACATTGGTGACTTAGATTAGCATTCAAACTTAGTCGTACATCTCATGATTGTGGCAACTAGGATTGAAGAGATTAGTTGCTAGGATTGAGGAAATTAGTTATCTTCTCTCAAAGTATAAATAGGACAAGATAGGTGAGGTCAATAGACACATCAGAAGGCAACAAGAGAGTTGGAAGAGGGCAGAGTGCATTCAAGGAAAAAAAGAGCATATTACTGAAGTGACCAGCAAGTATAGCAGGCCATACAGGCCGTACCACTGCTATAGTAAGTCCATTCTTCATGCACAAGCTGTACACCCTCAAATTTGGCCATACAATGTTGTTTGAGGTGATTTTATTGACCATACAGTTGTTGGTTCAAAGCACACTGCAAAGGTCACCTTGTAAGCTTTGATCAAAGGAATGAAAAGCTTATTAGAAGGAGAAATCCCTGTGTATGTGTTTTATTTCTTACGCTGTTCATTTTTCAGCAACTGTGTGATTGATGCAATGTTCGTAAATTTAATTTTCTGTTAAATAAATTATGTTTTGAGTTATTTGATGAGAGAACATTAGGATAGCAGTCACCTAGGCTTGAAAAATTTACATTTTATGTTTTTATGCTTTATTTCACTTTAGTGTGCTTCTTGGTCTATCCCATATTCATAAAGTGGATTGACTTGACAAGCCCGTAACCCTTTATAAGAAAATTTTTGTTTTCTCATTAATTAATGCAATTTTGATTTCCTTTATGTGTTCATGCTATTGTGATATGGTATCAGAGCCAAGAGTTTCAAAGCCATATCAAGAGTCTCAGGCCTTTGAAAGACAAGGTTTCCTTTCTTGCAACTTTAGCGGTCTCAAAGTCATATCAAGAGTCTCGGACCTTTGAAAGACAAGGTTTCCACTCTTGCAACTCCAATAGTCTAGGTGCGAAGGAGTCTGTGAGAGCTTGAAGACCTAGGGACTGCTACTGGTAGAGATTGATCGAGGCATCGCCAACATGACACACCAAAGAGCCAAAAGGGTTTCGGATCATTCGAAACTAGGATCTGTTGATTATCGATTTTATAAGCCAAGTTTGAAAAAAAAATAGTTTTCAAGCCAGGTTCCAAAAGAAGAAAAAATAAAGAAATTTTTTAAATCATACGGACTCCTCTGTATGATTGTACAGCTTCCAAGCTCAGTCGCCAAACCAATTTTCACCACATGGGATTGTACAACATTGGAAATTGAGTCACACAAACTATTAAGAAAATTTGTACGTCGTCAATCAGCTGCACATGCTGTATGGATCAGCCGTCAAGGATTGTATGGTGCTACCAAAAAGAAAAAGAGTCGTACGACTATATGGACAAGCTACCAGGGACAACTTCAGTGGCCCGTGAAGAAATTTTTGCTATATGGACCTCAATTTTGACCTGTACGGTCTCATTGGGCAAATGATTAGTCAAATTTCCGAGTTTTATTAACAGTACATAAGATTTGGATTTAAATTGAAGTTGTTCCTACCTATATTGCTACCCAGATTTGCATATCTAGAAGAATCGGTTGTTGATTTGGTGATTTCCAACAGATTCAAGGAGAAAATGATAGATTTCTGAGTGTTTTATTGCTGATATTGAGCAAATTGATCAGAAACCTTTATTTTCTATATGCTTTGCTGCTAATTTTGAGCAGATTTATCAAAATCTGTGGGCTTTGGGCTGTTCTAGGGCATACTTATCATAAATGTGCATGTTTTTCAGTGATATGTGGCTGCTATAGGTGTTTAGAGCCAGTGTCCAAGTATTTTTACTCTTGGATTGCAGATTGAGAAAGGAAAGAACAAGAATTTTCAGCATTTTACTTTATTTTGGTATCTATTTCTGCATTTGTGACTTGTACCAATGGCCTCTTCACCTAACATCATGTTGCAAGGCAGTTAGCGGTTCTCTGGCAAGAACTACAATAGGTGGAAACAGCGTATGTTGGCCATATTTGAGTACAGGTGCTTGTCTGATATTGTCCTAGGTAAAGATACCCCAACCACAAGTTATGCGTAGAGACCAAGACAAGTTTGATGAGCGAGACAGAGAAGCAATGATGTTGCTTAAGTTGTTTGTGATAGATGAAATGCTTCATGGGGCCTAGATAGAGAAGACTTTAGCAATGATTTGGAAGCATTTGAAAAATTTGCATGAGACTTCAAACAAGGGTAGAGCCTTCTTCCTAAAGAATATGTTATTCTTGATCATGATGGATGAGAATGCATCCTTGCAGTTTACTCAAAATCAAGGATATCAAAGAACAGTTGTCCACCATTGGTCAGAAGATGGAAGAAGAGGACATCGTTGTAACTTGTAATCATGTTGAAAAGCTTATCATGTGCTTACAAGCACTTTATTGAGACCCTGAACATCACTACTACAAATGTTGACCTGAAGTTTGATGAGTTATGCAATAAGATCTTACAGCAAGATAAATGGAAGAAATAATTTAGTAACAATAGTTAGACAGAGGCTTTAGAGCAGGCCTTTGCAACCAATGCCAAGGGCAAAGAAGAAAGGTCAAGGTAGTGGTGAAGATGCAACCAGGAGTCAAAGGAACAACACATGTCACTATTGTGGCAAGGTGGGCCATAAGAAGAAGCACTACAAAAAGAAGTTGGCTTATCAAAAAATCAACCAAGGAGGGCCTCAGCACAAGGCTCATGTTGCAAAGCATACAAACGAGGAGTCAACCTTCTATGCATTCATGGCCAAGAGGCTAGCAGATCAGCTCAAGTTATCCATTTGGTACATTGATTCAAGTGCATCACGACACTTCGGCAATAGACAGGACTAGTTCACGGAGTACAACACATGTCACTATGGTGGCAAGGTGGGCCATAAGAAGAAGCACTACAAAAAGAAGTTGGCTTATCAGAAAATCAACCAAGGAGGGCCTCAGCACAAGGCTCATGTTGCAAAGCATACAAAGGAGGAGTCAACCTTCTATGAATTCATGGCCAAGAGGCTAGCAGATCAGCTCAAGTTATCCGTTTGGTACATTGATTCAAGTGCATCATGACACTTAGACAATAGACAGGACTGGTTCACGGAGTACACTGCATGTTACTCTGAGGATTAGTGATCTTCAATGGTGGGGAGGAGTACACAATAATGGGCAAAGGGAATATGCAGATTTCGTTTGGAGGGAAAACGTTGATTTTTCTTAATATGTACTATGTGCCAGGCATGGAGCTTAATCTACTATCAATTAGTCAAATTATGAGACACTGCCCCTAGCTAGATGTCGACTTTAGCAATCACAAATACTACATTGTTGACAAGGAGACCAAGAAGACTATTGCTCTTGGTATGGAGGATCATGGACTATTCAAATTAGTTGACATTGGACAGGTCAGGGAGGATGCATTAGCAACCAAGAGTGCATCAGACATCAATACACTTCTATTTGTTGATGACTATAGTAGGAAATGTGGGTGTATTTTCTAAAATTGAAATCTAAAGTGTTTAATGAATTTCATGAATTTCAAAGGTTTAAAGCATTAGTAGAAAAATAATCAGGTTGTCACATTACCACTCTTAGAACTGATAATGGTGGGAATTTTGTTCAAAAAAATTCAATAACTTTTTTCTTAATCATGGGATCAAGATCACTACACCCTACACTCCACGGCAAAACGGAGTGGTTGAGGGAAAAACCGTACTATCACAGAGATGACCTATTGTATGATGGAGAACAAGTGTGTTCCTAACGGGTTTTGAGCTAAGGCAGTATTCACAACAATGTATCTACTGAACAAATCTCCCATGATGGCAATCAAGTAGAAAACACGAAAGGAAGCGTAATCTGGGAGGAAGCCTAGAGTTAGTCATCTTAAGGTCTTTGCTTCTACTACCTATACCTAGATTCCAAATGAGAATGGAACCAAGTTAGACACTAAGAACAAGAAATTGACGATCACAAGGTACAACGACCATCACAAAGCTTACAGATTGGTTGATGTTGACGGCAACCAATTGAGCTTCGGTAGAGATGCCATAGTTGATGAGGAAGCTGGAGCTTTCCAGCCTTCTTCATAATCAAAACCATAGAACAACAACCCATTGTGGCTAAGGATTCAGATATCAAGCTTCATGCAACTCCACATGAAAGGGGGAGGATTCTAAGCTAGAGGATTTTTCCAAGATTCGATGTTGATCGGAGTGGTACAAGTAGAGGTAGCCCAAATCATGGTGACATCTTCGATGGGGAAGATCCCAAGAAGAGACCAAAGTGGTGGCACAGCACATTTGGAGATGTTTGTACAGGTGAAATTATCAAGGGAAGATCATCGAGAGGTAAGAGAAAACAAAAACCAAACATGATTAACTTTTCTTTGATGGCCAATGTTCAAGAAGTATATGAGCCAAAGGTGTTCAAGGAGGCAAAATGGAGACATGAGTGGGAGAAGACCTTCATTGTTACCTTATTCACGATAAGCTCAAAATCACCTTGAACCTTCAGTAGTTTGATACCCATCTTCCTAGCCTTTTGCAAACCAAATAGAAAAGCTTTGTACTCTGCCATGTTGTTAGTACAATCAAACTCTAAACGTGAAGAAAACGGAAATATCATACCTAAAGGAGCAGTGATGACCACCCCAGCACCTGATCCATGTCGTGAACTCACACCATCAAAAGTCATGGACCACACCTGTGAATGCTCAAGTTCACTCTCTGGTACAAAAGGCATAGGTGTTTCTGGAACCTCTGAAAGCATGTACGTGCCCAAGTTTGTCTCTTGCGCTTCTGGATATCTTATGTTAGGGTAAAGAATATCGTTGTCTCTAACTCAAGGATACTCAACATTGTGTAACTTTTTTTGTTCTCTAAAAAGTCTTACCTTTTCAACCCGAGAGATGGGAATGTCAACATAAGATAAATCCATCTGCATGGAACCCCCTACATCTGTAAACCATTGTCTCGAAAGGAGCATACCCCACTGTGTGGGACAATCTATGACAAGTACATCCATGACTAGCATCCTCCTTGGAGATGCCTTCAAACATACCTGTAAATCCTTGATAACCCCACAACAAGGCACCTCCCTAGCATCTACTGCCTGCACATTCCGGCAAGGCTTGGTGATCTGTAATCCAGGCTCAAGCATAACCTCAAGAGTCGTGATATTGTTAGATGCACCAGAATCTAGCATACAATTTCGCAAAATGAACCCATTAACCATCAATGAACAATAGAAAGGGGTGGGGTTACTATTTGCCTTACTAAGACCAAGGAAAACTTGTGGACACTCATCTGCCAGGTTAACCTCCCCCTTATTTCCCATGAACCTATCCAAGATCTCTTTGTGACTAGGCATGTGAATTAACTATCTCAAAGGAACAAGAATCCTAATTTTAGAAAGCTCATTCTATAATGAAAATCGGGATGGCTAAGATCGAACTGGAACTAGAAGAGGTAATAAAGGAGAGGGGGGGCTTTTGCTTACCTGAGTAGTAGAAACCTCACCTCTAGAAAATGATGGAGGAATTTGAGCTTTACCTTTGCGCGCATACTACTGCGTGATCTCTGCGACTCGAATTGTTGCAGCTTCATTGGCTCTCTGGATGTCTTCCTGAGTCATAGGCCGAGTGGGAACTGGATGGAATTTAGGTTGCAAGGCTTTCCACCTAAGTCACCTGACACGTCCTTTATTGGCCAAGTGTCTGTATCTGTGGTGTCATTGTGATGACACAATACGTTACGTGTCAGACACGTGTTCAACCCGTGTCATGAGGTAATGACACGTCACCAAATCATGTCGGACACTGTTCTGAGGACATGTCACAATTTTATGACACATGTCCTTCGTAAAGCATGCCACGGGAGGTTAAAAAGGCTTGTGTTAAGGTATTTTAGATGTTTCATTATTTTAAATGCCCTTGGAGGAAGTTGGATTTCATCATTTCAGCCATCGCTTGGAAGTTGGTTGTCTTCACCGTGGGATATCGCAGCCTAGCAGCCATTACCCAGTTGGTCATCTATAGCAACCATCACCCAGTTCACAAGTAAGTGGTCAAGACATGTAACACTGGAAACCTTTGTTGATTGTAGCCTTTTTTCCAGCGCTGAATTAGCTGAGATATCCAACATGAATACTTGCTGCTACAGTAACCATCCAAAGGCAGAGTATAAGCTGATCTGTTTTAGCCTTATTTACATAATCAGACCACCGCTTTTACTGCTGTCATGTTCTCTAATTTGCTGACTGCTGACAGGGTGGTAAGCTGCTGAAGTCTGACATGCAAACTCTCTCTTGCTGAATAAGACGCCAATATCTCACAACTCCCATGCAAATACTGGTCAATGAGAACATTCTAATAACATCTTCATGGCCAAAGATGACGTCGAATCAGACCTATCAGACCTTCCCATTTCTCAATTTTGTCAAAAGCAACCCCCTTTCATGTTTTTCTCACTTGACACATTTAGCAAAGGGATCATCCAACAATAGATGAGGTTGAATTAGGTCTTAAGACGAACAGAAATAGCCTGACCAAACTCATACTTAAGATCT
>SNQJ01S0112023.1:23630-36638 GCA_010110895.2 Picea sitchensis | reverse complement strand
TTATTTTCTGATTCGTTCTAGATTATTATTTAATGTGTTGTTGATAACTTAACATGCATAGATATACAATATTTTATCAATTACACACAATACACAGAGACACTGATTTTCATGAGGAAACCCATAAGGGTGAAAACCCCTTCTTCTTAGGATGTCAATCAAGCTCCAACTTTCATGTACATCACAGTATTTGAGCTCCAACTCAAATATGAGGCTACAACCTATGATAAAAATATACAACTTGCAGATAGCACCAACTCTCATATTTCTCTAGCACCAACTAGATGGAAGCACCAACTCCCAGGTTTATCTAGCACCCACTAGATGGAAGCACCAAGTCCCAGAATATCTTCTAGCACCAAATAGAATTTAGAGGACTGCACTCCTCCCTAGCACCACCCTACCACCCCGAATGAATCTTACAAAAATTTACTTACTTTATCTATCTCTGATATGGTCTGTTACAACTCCATGTCTCCTCTGCCTTCTTCATCTTCTATACTCTGTTTTGCTTCTACATCATTTAGCTTCTATGCTATGCTCGTTTTCCTCATGCGCTTGACACCACCATTTTTCATCTTCTCTTCTGCCTTTTATACTCTTTAATGCGCCACAGATCTCCCCTTCAGATTATGTACTACGTCTCATCCTTCCCACATGCCTCACCATAGAAAAAACACACTATATATTTTGTTCTACATATGTTTCTCACATCGAGTCCTCTGCCTGATCATCATGCAAACTCTTTATCTTCCCTAGCGGTTATTCTAAATATGTTCATCATTAACGTGCGTTATCTTGAGATTCTCTGGCGTCTCTAGCAATCGTAACTCTCCATATTCTCTGGTAGTTACAATCAGCCGTTTTTGGCTTCTTTGTCTTCTAATCCCCTTCCTTCACGTGACTACCGATGGTGACCAAACGCCTATTCAAAAGTCGCTTCCCGATCTTGGTCTAGTGAGCACTAGCTCTGTTTCTTGATATGAACTTGGGTGAAGATCTCATGTGACCATGAGATTGCAGGCACGTCCAAAGGTGGTTTGTATCAAACTATTTTTTTCCCTACAATTTACCTCGAGCCTCCATGTGTTTTTTCTCCAAAAACTATGGTTTCGATTGGGGCCCCCCTTCAGCTTTTTAAAGTTTGTGCATCTTCAATCCCCATAATGCGACAGGACTGTCAATCTCATGATCTTGACGGTTCTCTTGAACTGATGGATCATATCTCACTTTCTTAAATCAACGACTGTGATTGATTCTGGCCTTCCGATCTTCAGGAGTTTCAACTCTCAAATCTCGCTTCTTTCATACAACAATCTTCTGGAGTTGGTGATCTGCAGACACATGTCCACCTTAATCAATGACTCTACCTTTACTTCGAGGATTTTACCTCTCAACTAGATCAACGGTCATGTGTCCCCTATCTTGATCAACGGTCGAGATCTGCTTCGCTACTCCGGGCTTCGGTGATTTCAATTCTCAACCTTCACACTCTCGCATAACTCTTTTAGATGAAGTCCACAGATTCCTGCCATGTGTCCTCCTCAAATCAACGGTCCTTGTTTACTTTGGGACTTAGCCCTTCGGGAAATTCAACTCCTTTACACTTTCTTTCTCCCGAAGCATTTCACCCGGAATACACAATCTGTTGACGTGTGTCCTCCTACAGATCGACGGTCCTCATCTCCTTCGGTTCTTTGGGCTTCGGGGATTTTAAATCTCAACTTCGCTCCCTTCACTTTCTCCCGGAGTAGTTTCTCTCGGAGTTCACAATCCATTGACATGTACCCTCCTGCATGATCAATGATCATAAGTGACTTCGGAACTTTGGGACTTTAAGATGATCACTGCTTCATTCTCCTCCAGAGTGGTCACCTATTGAATAAGTCATAGGCGGTGGAGACCGCTTGTTGTTGGTTAACACTTCCACTTACATTTTCCTTCCACTGAACTAGATCAATGGTTGAGAATGCACCCGAAGTGATCTTCAGATCAGATGACAGAGAGTGACTTCGAACCTTCGTCCTTCAGGACTTTTGACATTTGTTGGTGATGAAACTTCCGAAGTAAATCTCCCAGAATGACATATCTTGCTTACTTCACTTGTTGACATGGCACAAGCCAATTTCCTCTTGACACTTGTCATCATCTGATTATGCCATGTGTACTTGCTAATGTGGTCTTCCACATGTCCTTGCTGACGTGGTATTCCACAAGTCCTTGCTAATGTGGTCTGCCACATGTCCTTGCTGAGGTGGTCTACTGACATGGGTGAGACGTATATGCAGTATACTGGAGGTGGAGGCAGAGCGCGGTAGTGGAGTGTGACAGGTAACGGGTAGTGGAGTGTGATTTCAGAGTGCGGAGGTGGTATGTATGAGTGGTTTGGTGGTTTGATCGAAGGGGGGGTTAGGTGGTAAGTGGTAATGAGAGAGGGGGGTCTGAGTTGACAAGAAGGTGAAACGTATGAGGGTCCCACATGAGAATTACCACCAAATCGGACCCCCCCCCAAGGTTAAAGGATGAAAGGTCGAGGGGGTATGATATTCCCTATCGATCATAGATCTAAGTGACTGATTATTGTCTGTTGAGATTATCCTACCCTCTAAATTATCCTATCCTTCCATTTATTTCGATCCAATGGCTGATGGAAATTCAAGTGATCAAGATCTCAGATATCATCCCTTGTTTATCCTATCATTCCACTTAAATCAATTCGATAGTTGTTGTTCCTCTGGATCAGTGATCCAACAACAACTTTCACTCTTCCTCCTGAGATTATTTTCTCTCCAACTTAGAAGGTTTTTTGAGTGTTCACGGGTCTCGATCTTTGTTCCTCCTACGAGTCTGTCTCTTATACCTCGTCTGTACTTCTGGAAACCGCTATCTCTTTTGAGATTTCTCATCTTCTGTTCTCTCGAGGTTTGGTTCGCTGTTGTTATTTCCATCAATGGCAAACACATTCTTTTTGTAAACATGCCAACATGTTCGCACACGACCGGATGGGGCACATCTTCACGTGAGAAGGAGGTGGAACCACATTGGGTTTGAAATGGAACATGGAAAGATAGATGAATTATAGGTTCGAGAAGGTGTGAGGTAGACGATCCACCCCTCGACATGGGCATCATAGGAAATCATTGGAAGGAAGCCTTAATATGCGCCAATGATGTGACTATGGGTAATGAACATATGTCTCTTTTTCTTGGAGAACAACTTCACCTATTGCAGCAAAATGTGTCCGTCATGATTTAGATATCATGCAGCAAATACAAGATCGTTTTCTTTCCAAAATCATCTAATTTTGTGGTAAGTCTAGCATGGAAGTGTATTGTTGATGAGCTCACTCAAATTTGAAGCAATGGTGGCTAGTGGTCTGTCTACGAAGGAAGGTTCAAATGCAAGGTTTGAGGTGGATTTATGTACATGGCCATATGAATTTAAGACCTATTTAGGCATGTGTACCCTGGTCTTGAAATGTCATAGGTAAAGTCTAGATGACCTAGGTGATGGGGGGAGAATGTAATATTCTCAGATACCCTTACCTTGAAGTTTGCCCAATTTTGGTCATGTGAAAAAAAAGGGTGGGAGCAAGTTAGTTCAAGAGTCGTGGTTTCTGGCACATGGTTTGGTGGCTCATTAGCCTGGAGGTGATAGGTGATGGCTCACTTGGCAGGCTTAGCTAGATTCGATAAGGAAGTGCATACTTGTTGGCTATGATGATGGAGTAAAGGGATGAAAATTGTGGGATCCTACTACCTAGAAATTATCATTAACAAATATATGTACATGGAACAATAAGGAGTTGTTCAGGATTCCAAAGGGAGCTTTGTTTGCAAACTCAGGAAATCATTGTATGGCCTAAGGTACCGAGGAAATGGTACAAGATGTTTGATTCTTTCATGGTGAGACAAATTTACAAGGTGTATAACCATTGTGTTTATGATATATATTCATTATCTTGATGATATATATTATGCTTGTAGTGGGAACAAGCATGGTTGAGATCAATAGGTTGGATTAGTTGAAAAGGAAGTTTGATATGAAGGATCTAGGAGCAACTAAAACAAATATTGGGCACGGAAATACACAAAGACAGGAAAGATGGTAAGCTTTGGTTATCACAACAAAAGTATGTGGAGAAGATACTCAAGAAATTCACTATGAATAATGTGAAACTGGAAAATATCCCTTTGGATTTCCATTGTAATATTTCTTCATGTTTATGCCCTAAGTAATGAAGAAGAAGAGAGTTATATGTCTCAAGTATTGTATGAAGTAGAAAGGTTGATTGCGATGGAATGTTCAAATATTTCAAATGCACTTGTGTTGTCAGTGGGTGGAAAAACCAGGTAAAGAACATGGAAATGGGTGCTTCGATATCTGAGAGGCATGAGTTTGCAGCAATTTACTTATGTGGTTATGTTGATTCAGTGGAGGGAGAGTGGTCCATACTGGAGCCAACTATGTAGACGTGTTCATGCAACCAATATTATTAGAGAAGTTGTTCCATTGTTTGGCTTCTCTTGCAGGAAGGTGATGTTTGATTTGTTGGGCGATGTATTAGGAATTTGTTTTCAAGGTGGATATTGTTCAGTTATGATAACACATACAAGTGAGTTACATTCGTAGTTGGTTCCTCAAGTTCTTGACCTTCCATTTGCATGAAAAACACTTGAGTAATTTATGTTTAAATGTAGAATCATGTGAGGTGCTTCTACAATAATTGTATTCATTTTCTCCACTGATTTGAGTGAGCAATAAATATGTATTTTCCCCCATCTCTCTGTTGTTGCCTGTGTATATGTGTTTATCATTTTATTTCTCTCTCTTTGCAGACTTAGTTCCCATTCCCAACAGGAATAGGCAGAATGGAATTGAACAATGTTTCTTATTTTTATTATCACTTTTTTGTACTCGTTCACAATAGTATAATGATCTATGATTTATTTTATTCGAAGGTTTATATTACTGCACTATGGTTCCAAAAGGTAAATTTGGGTTCTTAGACAATTTGGATAAAATAATTCAATGAATTAATGTGAAGTTTTTTTTTTAATTAAAAGTAGATCCTTATATTAATGTCATTTGTAAGTTTCACAATGAAAAATGTGAGCCACATGTTCTGCCATAGATGGGAAACCAGAACATGTGGCTCTTAGATGTTCTGAGATTGACACATCATCCTGTATGCTATAGTTGTTTGAACAAAACTTCTTACACAAAATTATGCAACCTATCTGGGTAAACAAAAAAGTGTGTACAGTATTTAGATGGCCTCTAAGACCGACTATTGACAGAGCTACTATTAACAAAACTACATAAACAATATATGAAGAAAATGTGTGTTCTTCTATCCTGTTTCTATGGTGAACTAAGCAATTAATCCTGCAACTATAATTGACGAAGAACCATAACTTGGAGACTTCACTCCATTGCCGAGATTGGTTGTCCGTGAATTGTGTAGGTAGGGGTTAATCGTTGGTTGCATGTTGGGCATATGGTGCACGTAAGAGCATCTGCTAATGCGTCAAACATGATATCCATCCTTTGGTCAAGGATGCTCTTAGAGTGCATCTAATCATCCTATTTCTACCTGATTTCAAAGAGGAGTTGGAGGTGCTCCTCCGTGAGGCGAATTTCAAATCGTTGAGGCTGCTCATCCTCCTTTTCCTTGCTTACATCCTCTGTGGTGATCTCGTTGGCTCGCACTGCATTTTCCTCCACTTTCCATCTTGGGGGGATTTCCTCCTCCAGCATACAACTTCCATCGCAATAGTAGGGGTCCTTTAGGGGGGGGCAAGAGATTGGTTGCTAGAGGAGAGCATGTGCACGAAGGTGGTGCCTCCTCCTTAACCGAGATCAGTCCATGGAGAAAAAGAGGGGTGGATGGAGGAGTGTGTGCACACGAAGGTGACACTTCCTCCTTCACCAAGATGACTCCATGGAGCTGCAGAGGAGTGGACTGAGGAGCCTCCTGCAGCATCTAGTTGGTGTGTCAAGGGCTTGTGAAATGGGAAATAAGATCCAGTTGGGAGGGGGAGAGTCTATTGCGATGAGAGAGGGTGTCGTAATAATGAGCAACCCTCCTGGATTTCCCTCTTTCCCTAGGTATACTGGGAATATTATGGAGGTGAAGGGTTGTGGGAATGGAGGCTGGGAGATGGTGTTGGGAGGAGTGGGAGAAGGCACTGGTGGAAATGGAGAGAAAGAGCTTGTGGGGGTTGAGAGAGTATGGAGGGGGGAGTATATCGGAGCCAGGGTAGATGGTGAGAGTGCCCAAGGAAAAAAAACAGTGAGAAATAATGCGAAAATGCTCAGAAGAGCCAAAGAGAAGGAATGGAGGAATGAACCAGGGTGGATGAAGAATGGAGGAATACACCAGGGCAAAAGATCGTTTATTGTTGCTCATCCCTGAGTTGACATCCCTCTTTCCATTGAATACGAGTTGACAGCTAGCCTCGTCCTAGTACACCTGGTCTAGCTTGCTCACACGACCATTAACCCGGTGTGTCTAGCTAGGTTCACTACCATAACTTTCCTCATGGTGTGAGCCATGGGGAAGTTAGTGACTGTGGGCTAGTGGCCAAGGTTAATAACTCCCCTAGCCACCTGGTTCCATGTGTCCGCGGACTTGGTCCAGGTGGCACCCCATCCGAGAGGGGGAAGTCTTGTTGGGCTAGGTCCTTGCAATGGAGCTAGAGGGACGATCTTTGGGGCTTCCTTGTATCGATAAAAATGACATGTTGCGTAGAATCAACCCCTGCATTGGCCAGTCTATATGCCACTCTGTTTGCACTTCGCCTTATGTGAGAGGTCGTGAGAGTTAGAGAGGGCCTGAGAAGTGACTTGAGGCTATGAAGGGAGTCGAGCTGGGGGTTATTTTTCCCGGATCTCTTCCATTTATGACTTTTGTTGCCAGGTCAATTATGAATTTGGAATATCCTTCAATGATTAGGCGGGTGAGATTGTGGTCCATATCCATTTGTACTCCTTTAATGAGATCCCAGATTTCTGCTAAATTGTTGGTGTTGAATTCCATATTTTCTGCGATGAGGTATTGAATTTGGCCCATGTTATTCCTTATGACTACTCCATATCCTAATATTCTTGGATTTCCTTTGGAAGCACCATCAAAGTTGACGTTGTGAAATTCGGGAAGGGGGGAGGGGGGCAATCCACGTAGAGAGACTAAGGGCCTTTTCTTTTAAGGGGGATTGTGAGGGGCGGTGGAGTGTGACAACGAGAAGCCCAAGGAGTTAAGGATTGAGAGTTCACCTAGTTCAGTGGGGAAGTCTTCCTAGGTCCACACATGTAGCTCAAGAGTTTCCTGAAGATGCAAGATGATGGTGGTCCAGAGGAGGGTGGGTGGGGAGGACCGAGAATGAAAGATTCATCTGTTCCTCTCTTTTCATAGTTTCCAAATGATGAATCCTAGTATGAGTTGCTAGGTTCTGTTCAGGATAGGAATTTTGTAAGGTTTGGATCCACAATCCATGATTGTGCTTATGATGGTGTTATTAACTCGTTTAGTTATTCTCATGAGTTGGGTGGCCTGATTCCATATTTCCTCACTGATTGGACAGTTGTTTAGGAGGTGCTCCATGGTTTTTTCCTAATGGTAGAAGAGGTGGCATATTAAGGGGCCTATGAAACCCCTTTTTTATAGGTTGTCCCAAGTTAATATCTTGTTTTGAATTAGAAGCTAGAGGAAAGTGGATATTTTGGTCTAGAATTTCGATTTTCATATTGTTGTCCAGATGCAGTCTTTTTAAAGATTTTGGAATTTTTCCTATAGAGTATATCCCTCCTTGAGTGTGAAATTTCCATGCGGTGTGTTTCCCCGTCTGAGAATATATGTGTCTCTGCTTATCCAGATTCTCCTTTGGATTGTTGCTTGCTTCTAGTGTTGCAGGTCACAATCCATTGCCACTTGGAGTTCCTGGTGAGTTGATTTCCAGCTTTGCCAGGGAGAGTTGTTGGGGGTGTTTGACCACAGTTTGGCCACTTTGAGAGTGGAAAGGTCTTGAATGTGATTTTCATAGGATTGTAGGTTTTCTTCCAATTGAAGGGGTGGAAATTGCTGCCAGGAATCCGTCCAGAATAGGGTATTCTGGCCATTGCGAATTTCCCAAAAAGCATGTTCATGTATTAGTGGCCAGTTTTTCCAGGACACGTTCCAAATGTTGGAGCCTTGAATTTTTTCCTGCATCCTGATGAGATGAGATTGATGCGTATTTGGGGCATATTTTTGTTTCCATAGTTTTTCCCAGATATCTGCTAGATTTTTGAGCCATCTCCACCATATCTTTGCACCCATGGTGTTATTTAATTTTCCAGGGTCCCTAAGGCCCAGACCTCCTAGATATTTGGGCTTACAGACTTTGTCCCAGCTGACTAAGGCCCATTTTTTGTCCGAGTTGTGGCCATGCCAAAGAAAGTTCCTTTGCATATTCCTTATTTTCTTTATGATGGTTTTGGGGGAAGCTAGGGCTGAGAAGAGGTAGGCAGGGATGGCTTGAAGGAATGACTTTAAGAGAGTAATTCTTGCTGGGAGGTTAAGGGAACATGAGGTCTAGTTAGTAAGACGGTTGGAGATGGAGAGGAGGAGACAGGCCCAGGAGATGTTTCTAGATGTCGAGTTAGGGAGAGGGATTCCTAGGTATTGATAGGGCAAAGAGCAGATGAGAATGTTTAGAAGTTGTGAAATGTGATGTTGGATAGATTCAGGCGTGTTGAAAAAAAAGAGTTGTGATTTGGCCAGATTAAAGTTTGTTCTAGATTATTTAATGAAATCATTGAGGATGGATTTCAGTTTTTTTTCTTCTTGTGTTGTGGGGGTGTTCAAGAGCATTATGTCATCGAAAAATTGGTTGTGGGAGGCTACCGGTTGTAACCCGTGTAGAGGAAGGCCTTGAAGCGATCCATTTTGAATTGAAGCTTTGATATAGTGTCTTAGGGATTCATCGATTATGACAAATAGGAAAGGGGAGAGAGGGTCACCTTTCCTTATACCTCTCAAGGGGGAGAAGGGTTGGGAGGGGACTCCATTGACAAGGATTGAGAAGGTTGAGGATATGAGTTTCATTGTCCAAGAGATCCAATCCTTGCTGAAACTGAAAGTTGTTAAGAGGGATTTCATGTACTAACAACTTAATTTTTCAAAAGATTTTGATAGGTCTGGTTTTAGAAGCATACTGGAGTACGGGTTCTTTTGAGCGAGTGAATGATTTCATGGACTAGGATGAAACTGTTCATGATTTCCCTTCCTTCGATGTACCCTGATTGCTCCTTGGAGATCATGAAGGGGAGTATTGGATTGAGTCTTAGAGCTATGAACTTGGAGATGATTTTGTAGATCACATTGCATAGTGCTATTGGTCTGAAAGTATTCGGAGTTTTAGCCCTCTCTTCTTTGGGGATTAGGGTGAGAAAAGTGCCATTTAGTGTTGGGAGAAATTTTCCTGAGCTGTGTGATTCCTCTACCAGTTGCCACACTTCTTCCCTTAGCATTGGCCAACAAGAGTAGAAGAACTATGTTATGAAACCATATGATCATGGTGCCTTGCTTGTGGGTAGATCCTGGATAGTCTAGTCCACTTCTTCTTGTGTTATGGGTTTCATGAGAGCCGCATTTTGTTCCTGGGTGATGAGAGTTGGGATATTTTGGTTCACCTGCTCTATTACCGAGGTGCGGTCCACGTGGGATTATGAGAGGAGATCCTTGTAGAATCCTGACAACTCATGCATTATTTCTTGATGTGTTAACAAGGTGTTGCCTTGTTTATCTTCCAGCTTCATAATGCGGTTGATGAAGAATATGTGGATCATGGAGTGGTGGAATAATTTGGTGTTTTTCTCTCCCTCTTTGAGCCATTGAACTCGAGATTTATGTCTCCAAAGGATTTCCTCCTGCTTGTATGTTTCTTCTAGTTTCCTTTTGATGTCGTTATCCTCCTGTTGTTGTGTGATTGTGTGCCCAAAATGAATGATTTTCTCCTGAAGGTCCTCTAGTTTTTGTTCCAGCATTTTCCTTTCTTGAAAAATATTCCGGGTAGGTGAGCCAGAATTTCTCAAATCTGAAAGGTTTGAGCTTGGGGGTGGCTATTGTATCTATTCAAAGTTGAACGGGCCAGTGGTCCAAACCCACCTTCGGGAGAATGTTGGATTCTACCAATGGACCTTCCAGCAGGAGGGCTTCTAAGATTAGGAAGCGGTCTAGCCTGCAGGTGATTTGTTGGTGCCCTGATCATTTGTTGGTCCCGGTGTAGGTGCCATTGTCGTTCTCTATGTCAACCAGATTGAGATGTTCTATGAGCTCCTGGAATTTTATGTTGTCTTGTTCCAGGCATTTTTTTCCTCCCCATTTTTCTTCCAGCGTGAGGATCGTATTGAAATCTCCCCCTATTATCCACCGCTTGTCCTCTTCTATAGAGCCTAGGTAAGCCATGCTTTGGAGAAAGAGATCCTTGTCTTGGTTGTTTTGCGGCCCATAGGCGTTTTTAATCGGCCCATCTTTGTCCGAGCCAATAGCTCCGTAGTGAGCTGTAAGAGTGCTTGGTGTAGAGAAACCTTGGTCTAGGATAACTGTGGCAGGGTTCCATAGAATGGAAAGACCCCCTGTAGCACCTTTCAAATTCGAGTGATAGGATTTCTAATTACGCCAACATTTTTTGAGTATGTCTTCTTCTATTTTCCTCGCACATTTTGTTTCTTGTAGAAAGAGAATATCAGGGTCTTCAATTTTTACAGAGTTGCAGAGAATCCTCTGCTTGGATCTCCCATTTAGGAATCTGATGTTCTAGGTGTTGATCTTCATTATTAACAATTTGGTGGGTGGGAAAAGGAGCTCTCAGAGAGCCTTTGTATCTGCATCGATTTGATCATGTAATTTCCTACCTCTTTTATTAGTTGGTGCATTGATTTTCTCCCGCACCTTTTGTTTTCCTTTGGATTTATCCTGGTGTCTGGGTTTGGGTCCACACTAATTCCAATTCTAGAGGTGGCCCCTGTTGATGAGTTGAGGAAAACCTTATGGAATTTTCTGAGTTGGTCTTTTGGTATAGTTTGTAGGTCCTTCTTGTTGAGTGCTTCTTCTAGCCTGTCTAAGTCGATTTTGGCTAGGTCTTGCTCGTCCATTTCCATGGTTGTGTCTTCTTATCTCTCTGGTTCTTTACCTGAGTTTGGATAAGCCTGGGGGTCCGATTGATTTCCTTGAATCAGTTGTGCCTGTGGCTATTTATCTTCTTTATTGTTGTTGTGTCTTTTTTTCGCATATTTGTGTGGGTTTTACACCTCTTCGACCACTAGAAGTTGGTTGAGGGCTTCGAAGTAGTTGGTATTGGGGTTGTTTCTTCCATTGTTGGTGGTGGGTTTTTTGTGTTTTTCTTTTGCGATTATGAATATGAGTGAACCCCTCCTTTGGTTTCTCTTTAGCTTCTGTCTTGGGGGGATCATTCAGGGGGCAGTCCCTGAAGAGATGCCCATGTTCATGGAATTTCTGGCATTAGAAGGGAATGTGTTTGTAGTTTATGGTCTATGCCCATTCCTTGTCCTAGTATTCCAAGATTACTGAGCCTGGTAGAGATTTGGAGATGTTCATATAAACACATATTCTTGTGTAGGAGGTGTATTTTCTTTGTTTCGTGGCTTCTGAGGACTTAACATGTTTTCCCAATGTATTACCAATGCCCATTAGAATTTATTCCACTAGAACTATTGAGACAAGGAATAGATACGAATCCATACCAGTGCATAGGCAAAATCTTCCTTTTCAAGGCAAAAACGGTCTATCTAAAAGCACAGGTAGAGGCCTGTAGAGTTGTATAAGTATGGTCCTCCTTCGAAGATGAGATACTTGTCTTCCAGGTTGTAAGCAATGACTGTGAAGAACCCTTTGGAGCTTAGATGGAGCTTGTAGTCTCCTTTTGGATTCCACCATGTCTTGATCCAACGAGCGAGGTCCTTTTTTGAGGGCCAGAGGCCTAGGAATTTTCCTATTAAGGCATGGTCTCTCATGAATTGTGCATGCTCCCCTATTCTAGTTGTTTTGATGACATATCTGAGCGCTACCAGATCTTGAGGGATGCATTTTCCGAGTATCCATACCCAAGCTACTTTTGGATGCAAATATTTTGCATCCATGTTTTCTCCTTTGCTTCCATCAGTATCTTCTTGTAGGTATTGTTCTCTTAAGTGCAGTGGAGGTTTAAAGGATGACCGACGTACACATGATTTTTTGGGATCATTTGTTCCTACGTTGCAGTAAGAGGGAGTTTTCACCCCCCCGTCTGCCCTCATTCTGTTGTGTCAGAAGGAGTTGCAGAGCTGTGTGTGCCAGTCGCATACTGATAGGGTCTGTTGTGTACATGGAAGAAGGTCGTTGGTTGTATGAAGCCCTAGTCGGTTCAGAGTTTCCCGATTTTTCTTATCTGGAGGTACTCGAATTAATGTGAAGCTATTATTGTCCCAATAAGTTAATAATTTGTTTGTGATTATGATTGTCAAAGACCAATAAGGTTAAGTTGAATAAAATTCTCATATTCGTTGATTGGTTGGGTTGAATCCTGTGTTACCCTCAATAATTTCAAGAACCACAACATGTTATCAGAATGGGTGCTTCAGAACTTGTTGAAAAGTGGTTCTCAGGTATGAGAAGTTGTGAATTCCACACTATAAATAAGAGGTAGTGAGTGGTAACATGAAAGCTCTATCTTGTCAATGAGTCAATTCAGACAAACAAAGTTCAATCAAGCATAGCAGACGGAAGGGTCACCCCATTGGGTAGGAATATGGCTTCATCAAGAGAGAAACAATCGTCATAAGTAGGTTAATAATAATAGAATATTTAATGGTTTTAACTAAAAATTAGGATTTTGTCTTAATAACTTGGCAACACATTAGATGGAGACATGCACATGTAGAGGTGTTGTTAGAGAAGTCTAGTTTTTTATAGTAGATTAAATATAGGGTAGTTTGAGTTTAATTTGAACTATGTTTCTTCGTTTC
>SNQJ01S0112023.1:1063-14980 GCA_010110895.2 Picea sitchensis | reverse complement strand
GGGTGCTTGAACACAGAGAGTTGGTGCTTCCTTCTAGTTGGTGCTAGAGAAACCAGGGAGTTGGTGCTTCCTTCTAGTTGGTGCTAGAGAAACCAGGGAGTTGGTGCTTCCTTCTACTGGGTTCTAGAGAAAATAGAGAGTTGGTGCTCTCAGCAAGTTGCAGCTTGCAAAACTGAGGTTGTAGCCTCATTATGAGTTGGTGCTCATATGTATGAAAATGTAAAGAATGTAACGATTAGTTATCATATAAAGAAAAGGAGGTTTTTACTCTGTATGGGTTTCCTCGAGAAATATCTGTCTCTGTATTTCTCATATATGTGAATGATGCTGAAAGTGCCATTATTTATTTCCCTGCATTATTGTGAACATCATTCAGTGTTTCTGCAAAGAGTTTAAAAGAAGCATAATTGTTTAAGCATGGTAACAACTGATTCACCCCCCCCCTCTTAGTTGTCCAACAAATAGTCATATACTAAGTACCAAGAGTGTGTCTCGAGCATATAACAATATTACCTCAACCATGTACCTTCAAGGGCCTCCAAGACATACCTTAAGCATGTGCCATATCATCCAAGATTCAAGCCTCAAATAGATACATAAATAACATACATTTACTCATGAGAACTTGTAGAATGAAGACCTGGGAACTTGCTTCAAACTTCAGGGACCTGGTACTAACATCCACTCAAGTTTTGTTATGATTTTTTCACATGTACACTACCTCTTCATATATAAACTGCGTATGTACGCTACCTCTTCTACTATCATCCCACGTATGTACGCTACCTCTTCTACTATTAGCCCATGTACGCCTAAGAAACTAAGGTTTTTTAAGTTCTACAACTCTGAAATTTTCGACCTATTAGGGACCTAACCCCTCACGTAGGTAGAATAATATATTTCCATGTAATAAAGGTCAATATTAATAAGGCCTATAAATAAGGAAGAGTAAGTCCAATGTAAGAAGACCTAATAGAGTCTTCCACTTCTAGAAGGATCTTCCTCTATATTGTTCTTTTGATAGACATATTTAGTATAAATAGAAGTCGAGGGTATGAGAAGTTTTTTCTTAGATATTATTGTAATAGAGCTCTTCTGTGCTGGACGTTGCCCCCTCGAAGAGGCAAGTGAACATTTCTCTCAGTAATCAAAGTGCTCTTTTTGGTGTTATTCTAGTATCATTTTGGTATTATTGTGGTGTTGTTCTAGTTATATTGTTGTTCATATGCCATTTATAGCTAATTATTTTTATTCTACATACTATTTTGTATCTGGAATATTACAAGTGGTATCAGAGCACCTTCCTCGGCGGAAAATTGTGGGTTAATTTTTTTTTCAGAGTAGAGATGTATTATGATGTCTTTAAGCTACAGAGATATGTCATTACACACATAAAACTGTGGTTGGAGATTCATACATGCAAGAAATACAAGTGGTACTTAATCTCACATCTGTTGGCCACCCTTGTAACCCCTATTGGTACCCCTTCGAGTGGTAGCGCATTAGAAAATACATGTATACGGATCGTCCTAGATCTCTCGAAGCCCTCCATAGATAAACCGATCGGTTGCTTGACTGCTATAGTGCCACCGAGAAAAAAACTCAAAAAGATACTCTCTAGTACCTGGGTAGTTAGGTAGTATGGATAAGGACATGGTCTAGCCTCCTTAGTTGGTGCCATGAGATATTGGGCAAAGTACTACTGTTGGACCCCGCACGTATATTAGAGATATATACCATAGGGCAAACCCTTGTCTATAGAACCCTTGAATACCCTAACCTTTGGGATGAAAAAAAAAACAGAATAGACAAGATCTATTGTCGCGCAACTGTGTCTATTGCATTCGGGTTGTGAAATTACTACACATTTCTTCCTATTAAGCATTTGGGAATTTCATCACTGCAGTATTCTTCATGTCGAATTTGGCACCATTATTTGAGAATTATTCCATTGGATTTCTCTCTTCTCCCTTATCGCAGTCATACCTATCATTTTTCACCAAATGTTTTTTCTCGTGGATACGACACCCTTCCAACACCCTTATTTGGTATTTAACCCATTGGATTCAACTCGTCACCCTGATCGTTGTGATACACTTCACCCATAACCCATTTTCTGTGTGGTCCCACCCGCCCCCTTTTGTGTTCCCTCTTCATCATGGCCCATACTCATAGCCAAGACTTGGCATATCACTTCAACACCTTGCACTCTAATTTCAAAGAAACCCAAAAGGAAGTGAGACAACTCAGTGCCAATATTTCCACCATCAATAAAAACATGCATTCCCCCATCACAACCACAATCGAGGAACTCAAACAAGACCTCAAACAAGACATTTCTACCCAGCTTGAATCTGTCTCTACGATGATCTGCACCAAGCTGCATATCCCTACAGATATTCCCTCATCCGACCCACCTTTGCATACCAAAGGTGAAACTTCCTCTCATTCCCATAATTTTCAACCCCATCACTTTTAGCTTGACCTACGCCTTCCATGTGTGGATGCGACCAAATTTTATGGCTCGGATCCCACTGGCTGGGTAACTCAAATGGAACATTATTTCTCTTTGTATGGTATTACAAATGAGTTGGCCAAAGTATGGTATGGTGTTCTCCATCTAGATCAAGAACGTTGGCAATGGTGGCAATGGAGAAAAAATTATTGCCAAGGGTATGTGGCTTGGACACACTTTGTGGTAGATCTTTATGAACGCTTTGACACTGACACCAACCATTTAGGCCATTTGACAAAGTTGAAATATTATGGCATAATGGAAGACTTTACAACTGCTTTTGAGAAACTGGATTTTCGTACATAGGGCATGTCTGATGCTTTTTTCCGAGAATGTTTTATCAGTGGCCTCAAGGATGAGATTTGTGCCCATGTCCTCTTGGCTCGGCCTTAGAGTTGGGTGGACGCTACTAAAATAGCTAAGGAAGCACAACAGGTTGTCTCTTCTCAAAACCAAAAACCCTCCTTTACTCCTCACACTAAACCAATCACTCCCACTCCTCCTTCTACTCCACTAAAGATCCATAAATTGACCAGGGTCTAAATGTTTGAACGACAACTCAAAGGCCTTTGTTATAATTGTGATGAAAAATATTTTCCTGGGCACAAGTGTAAGGAACAAAATATTTTTATGGAAATCTCGGAGGATGTTTCAGAAGAGGATATTGAGGCTCCCCTTGTGTCTATGTCACCTGAACCCACTAACATGACCCCTCGCTCAGACCCTCCCGAAGTAGAACTGGTCATTTCCATAAATGCTGTCACTGGCTTCTTTGCTCCCCAAACCCTCAAGCTAATTGGTTACATTAAGCATAGGAAGGTCATCATTCTTGTTGATAGTGGAAGCACCCATAATTTTATTCATCGTCGCATTTCCTAAGAAACTAATTTCTATATCCGTGTCGTCAATAATTTTCAAACCATGATTTCCAATGGCGGGTCCATGAAATGCGGAGAGAGTTGTGAAAATGTGTGTATCCAAATTGGTGAATACCACCTGAAATATCATATGTTTTCTATCGACATGGGTGGTTGTGACATTGTGTTGGGTGCATAATGGATAAGGACTTTGGGTCCCATTCTCATGGATTTTAAGGAATTAACCATGCATTTCGACTAGGAGGGCCAACAATATAAGGTCCAAGGCATCACCGTTGGTTCCCTGAAGATCATCAGTTCCCATCGCATGGAAACACTGCTAAAAAAAGGTCATTCTAGCATTATTTCCCAACTCCATGCCATACAAGGAACTAAGACACCCTCTGTGTCACAGGACCGCCAATCCATTGTCTCTAAACATCAAGTGGTCATTTCCACTCCCCAGGGAATCCCTCCTTCCCGTGGTGTTCATTATCATTCCATTCCCCTTGTCCCAGGAAGCCTTCCTTGCAATATCTATCCGTATCGTCACCCCTTTTCCCAAAAAAATGAAATTGAGAAAATTGTTCAAGAACTGCTCAATGCAGGTGTTATCCTCCCTAGTACGATCCCCTACTCTTCTCCTGTGGTCATGGTCCTTAAGAAAGAATTTTTTTGGCCCGTGTTTTCCTAACTTTCACACCCTCAACAAACTCATCATTAAAGACAAATTTTGTCTTATTTTTCTTTGATGATATCCTCATCTATAGTAAAACATGGACAACCCACCTTGCTCATGTGGATCAAGTTCTCCATCTACTCTCTCAGCACCAATGTTTCCTCAAATAATCTAAATGTCCTTTTGGCTCCTTAGAAGTCGATTACTTGGGTCATCTTGCTGGAAAGACCGGTGTCAGGGTGGATCCTAAAAATATCGGAGCTATGCAAGATTGGCCTCACCCAAAGACTCTCAAAGTATTGTGTGGGTTTATGGTTTTAACCGGTTATTATCGCAAGTTTGTTAAGAATTATGGAAAGATTTAGGAACCTCTCACTACTCTCCTTAAAAGGAATTATTTCACTTGGACTCTAGCAGTTGCTCAGGATTTTCAAACCTTGAAGATGGCCATGTGCACCACTCCAGTCCTATCCCTTCCTAGTTTCACAAAGACCTTTGGCCTTTACCAGCAAACAACTATCAGAGAAAAATTTGGGAAAATCAATATATGAAAAGGAAATGTTGGCTATTCTCCATGTCGTGGATCTTTGGCGCCCTTATCTATTGGGGAAATGATTCAAAATTAAGACAGATCATCAAAGCCTCAAGTATTTTTTGGAACAACGCCTTTCCTCCCCAGAGAAAGAAAAATGGGTGACTAAGCTATTTGGATACGATAATGAGATCATTTACAATAAAGGAAAAGACAATGTGGTTGTTGATGCCTTTTCCAGAAAATATGAAGATGAAGGGTCCCTTTTTTCTCTGTCCTTCATTGTACCAGATTGGCTCCAAGTTGTTAGCCCAAAATAGCTATAGGATCCCAAAAGTTTGCATCTGATACAACAATTGCAGTTCAATTTTCCAGTCTCCACAGGGTACTATTGGCTTCAATACAAAGGCCATTTTTATTTAAGTAAAAAGTCAAAACTTAAATCCACGGTACTTTCTGAGCTTCATGCTACACTCACCCTTGGTCACTCTGGGTTTACCAAAACCTATGATCGAGTCAAACGTTCTTTTTTCTGGGATGGTATGAAACAAGATGTTTGTAATTTTGTTGTTGAATGTGATGTGTGTCAACACAACAAGGGAGAAACAGTCAAATCTCCTAGCACACTACAACCGCTTTCGATTCCACCTGCTATTTGGCGGGATATCTCTATGGATTTTATTGTAGACTTACCTAAATTGGGAAATAAATCAATCATCATGGTGGTAGTTGATCATCTTTCAAAGTATGATCATTTTTGTGCTCTCCAACATCCATTGTGGCTCAACTTTTCATGGATCATGATTCAAGCTTCATGGCATGTATCATTCTATTGTTTCTAATCATGACCCAACTTTCACCAACAATTTTTGGCAAGAACTCTTCAAGCTCCAAGGCACCCAATTACATCTTAGCACAACTTATCATCCCCAAAATGATGGTCAAACAAAGTTGTCAACAAGCGTTTGGAAACATATTTGCAGTGTTTTGCATCAGAAAGGAAAAATCTATGGGATCAATGGTTACCAGTAGTTGAATGGTGGTACAACTACCTGCATGACTCATTTTGAAGCCATATATGGAAAAAATCCACCTTCAATTCTCTCATATTTTCCAGGTCTCTTGAAGGTCCAAGCGGTTGACCAAATGCTTACCGTTCGAGAGGCTATTCTTCCTACCCTCAAAGAGAATTTGGTCATGGCCCAGAATTGCTTGAAGCAACAAGAAAATCAAGGTCGATCTGAACGTCAATTTGTAGAAGGGGATTAGGTGTTTCTTCGACTGCAACCTTACAAGAAAAAATCCCTCAAAGATGACCATTGTCAGAAACTAGCGCCCAAATTTTATGGTCCTTATACCATTCTCAAGCATGTGGGATAGGTGGGCTATCAATTATCTTTTCCCAGTCATTCTAAACTACATCCTATTTTTCATGTTTCTGCTTAAAGAAGGTGATTGGAACTAAGTTCCAAACTCAAACCAACTTTCCAGAGTTGGATGAAGAAGGCTCCATTTGGCTACAACCACAACCAGTTTTGGACCAACGTGAGCGTCGTCTGCATCAGAAAACCATCAAGGAAGTGTTAGTCTAGTGGAAAGATACAACTCCAACAGATGCCACTTGGGAACCAACTACCATTCTGCAACAATGTCCTCATCTCAAGCCTTGAGTACAAGGTTGTTTTTAAGGGGGAGGACATGTTAGGGACCTAACCCCTCACGTTGGTAGAATAATATATTTCCATGTAATAAAGGTCAATATTAATAAGGCCTAGAAATAATAAAGAATAAGTCCAATGTAAGAAGACCTAATAGAAGCTTCTGCTTCTAGAAGGATCTTCCTCTAGATTGTTCTTTTGATAGACATATTTAGTATAAATAAGAGTCGAGGGTATGAGAAGTTTTGTCTTAGATATTATTGTAATAGAGCTCTACTCTATTGGAGGTTTCCCCGTCGAAGAGGAAATTGAACATTGTTCTCAATAATCAAAGTGCTCTTTCTGGTCTTATTCTCGTATCATTTTAGTATTATTGTGGTGTTTTTCTGGTTACATTATTATTCATCTGCCATTTCTAGCTAATTATTTATGTTCTTCATACTATTTTATATTTGGAATATTACACGACCTTTCAAACTTTTTTCCGCCTCAAACTTGATACGTCAGATTCAACCTCAAATTCACTAGTAGACTTTCCAATAGAAATATAAACCATTACCAAATTACTAGACCAAAAAAATCATTAAACCATAACAATTCACTAGATAGATGTTCAATATAAGTGTATGTGAATGTACTAATGAATGACTCCATGAGGTGTATTTATACAAGGGATAGGTAACTCCCCTCCTTACTTTAGGGCTTCTAGGGTTTTCTTGTTACAAAAACATTACCCCTTTATTAACCAACTAGGGGTTTCTTGACCACTTTTTGGGGCTTCCAACTCCGCAAGACCATATCTCCCTAGCTGTGAGGAACTATGTGATGTTCCACATATAACCAAAAATAACACGAAGAGTATTATCCATATATGAGTGTATTACCTTACTTTACTCGGTCCTTCAAGTTCATATTCCTCATTCAACATTTTTACCGGAATATGCTATCAGAATCTTTTAAATGTCTTCGACACAACTCACCATTACTCTCGACCATACAAATGATAATAAACTATCCAATGATCTCGTCTCCATTACTTGAACTCTCCAAGGGTTAACATCAATATCTAAGAGTTGAAATCACTATCCATGGTCACTCTCCAAGGGTTGAAATCAATGACAACCAACTATCTAAAACATATATCCATCAATCTAAACGAACTTTCCAACAATTCCCCCCTTTGGCATTGATGGAAACACTCATGCTCAAAATTTCTCTGTGGCCATCACTCCTCATCAATGTTTCTCACTCTCCCCCTTTGACATCAATGACAAATGGTATCTCTCTAGGTATCTCTCCTCCTTTGCACATGCTCCCCCTTATTGAACTCTCCTTGGGGATACTCCCCCTGTTTGCACTACCTCTATCTTTCCATCGTCATGACTTTCTTTATCTCTCACCCTTTGACAAAGGATTAACTCCCCATGTCGATATGTCTCCTCCTGACACTGTACCTGATCTAACCAATCATGGGAAAAAGAATAACTCCCCCTATGGGTATGTCTCTCCCTGTCTGCATATTACTTATCTTCCTTTCTATATTATCTTTCTCTAATGATTTTCCTTCTCTACAAGATGTAGATCTACCTGTGAAATGTTTCATTTCCTCTCTTCTAGTATTGTTTATTGTCCATTGGTGCTTCCTCCTGTAATTCACCAACATAAATAAAAAACATTCAAAATTTCATTTATTTATTTACTTTTCATGTTCACCTGACCATACTTTCAAATGATTTTGTTCCGATGATATAGCTTATGTTGACAATTTCTCTTCAAGGATGATTTTAGGGGATAAATTTCGCTCATGGGCTAATTTTACATGTTTTTTTCCCAAAACAATATTCTCCATTCTAAAAATGATTCGCCCAAATCCTATAGGATAAAATTAGTTTACCTTAAAAATCGCCAAAATTTTATACAAACTATATAAAATCCTTAGAAATTTGAATATTTTTACAAAAATATCGCCAAACATTTTATGGTTGGAATATGAAGGATTAGTAAGATTCGCCAAGGTTTCTACATTTTAAAATAAATTTCCCTCCTTAAAATCATCCATGTTTCTCTTTCCATGTTCTGATATACCTTTAATTGCTTTCTTTTCTTTAATCAACTGAATTCATTGATTCCAATTGAAAGTACACTGCTATGCATCATTTTTGACCCATTATCTCTATACCTACTAAGCATCTCATGAATCCATCTCTGTCCATATGTCACAAATTGTCCATAACTCTACTACTCAACTTTCCACAATGTTGACCCATCTATCACTATACTATTTTGAAGACTTCACTTGAACATCACATATCAAATGTGTCCACTGCAAATCAAAATATGCATGTCAAGAACAACCTGTACAGAAGATATCTCTTCTTGAAAACAAACATAAACTTCTTCATGTGTAGTTTCCAATTGACACCTATGTGGGAACACTTCTTTCTCAATCAATCAATCTGTCATTCTATACTTTTGAATCTGTCACTTCTTACTGCTTGAAATATGGTTCTCTAATCTGCACTGACTCCCCATGTTCAATATTCATATTTTCTATGAGTCTCCAAGCCGGATGGGTTAGAAAAATACTCACTCTAATGCAGAGTAATCTTCCTCTTAGTATGTAGACTCATCATCTCTCTTAAATATGACCTCTTCCTTTATGTAAGTGGATTCATATTGCACTACAATTACTTAAAGTACAATCTCTTGAACATATTATTTATTCTCCCACTCTTCTTTTCTTTCTCTCACTACTACAAATCCTATGATATCTAGGACCTATTCTTGATTCACTTGTTCTTCTGGTTTTTAATTTCTTCTCTAAACCTTCCTATGTATGACATCCTCATTTTTCCTTGTAGATTTTTCTTCATCTCATACTATTGTCAATCTTGAGAGTATCTGATCTTCCTTTACCTGTTCTTGTTTCATTTTCCAAACCTTCTTATATTTGATATCAATGTTCTCTTTCATAGAAGTGTCCATCATGATTATACAATCATGAGCTATGTGTCCATAGTTATGGAATTTGTAACATTCAATGTCATGTGGGACCACACAAGATTTTCTTGCTTGAACATTTCTTCTATGAGCCCCGCAATCTTAAACCTCATGTCCAAAGTTATTACAATAAAAACAATGACCATAAAAGAAATTTACATACCTTGAAGCAAATGATATTATTTGTGGTGTAGTTCTTCTAAATTCCTGCCTTGGATGATCATGATATTCTCTTATGTAGATCCCTTCATTATGTTTTTCTTTCCTGAATGTGGTAGATCTTGTTGAACATGTATCTCTATTATTCTTCTTTAATTCTTGGTGGCCATGATTCCTTCCTTTGAGTACTTCTGCATAAATCTTACTCTTTTCTTAATTTTTATTTTCTAGTACCCTGGAATGCTTCTCTTCATTATTTACCATTAATGTGGATGTTTCTATCTTTTTGATGTTCTTCCTTAGCTTGACGATTTTACTTCTCAATGTGACAACTTATTCTTCAAGCTTCTCAACCTCTTTTTCTTTCTTCATCATCCGACTCTTCGTGACTTCTTCTATATTCTTTGCTTCTTCAAGCTATATTTTCAAGGAAATAATTTCATTTTCAAGTCTTCTCTCTTTTTTATCAAATTATGATTCAAGTTTATTTAAATCGTCGGTTCTTTCTTTAAGATGATATGTCAATATCGTCTCTCTCTTTTCATCTTCGTTTCTTTCGGTTTCCAAACACTTCTTCTCTTTTATTGCTTTCTTTTTCAGTTCTTATATTTCGGCTGCCAAGAATTGCTAATATTCCATCTAAATTTTATATGTTTCTTCAATCTTTATGGCTTCTTCTAGCTGAGCTCTTCAGTTCTCGATGATTTGCCAGGATTTTTCAAAACTTTGAGCACTTTCCTTTTTCCTCATCAATTCTATCTTGAGTGGCTTATTTTCTTCTATTTCTTTCTTTAGTTCATCTAAAGCACTAATTATGTCTTCCTTTTAAATCTCAGTTTTGTCTTCTATTTCATAATTTTCAATTTTTAAGTAAATCCATTCAATTTCAAGATTTCTGCACTTTTCACAGTTAAAGAAAAAGAACTCATCTATGTTGGCTTATGTCACTTCACACTCTTCTTCTTCTAAATCTGTCTGACATGATGAGCCTCTTTCTTCATGTTTTGTACCTGTATCTTCTTTAGAAAAATCTGACTCTGTGATGGGAGAAAAGTAGATATCATGTAGCTTATCCCAAAGTTCTTTATCTCATGAACACTTTCCAACCTTTTCTCTTACTGGATCAGGTAATCCTTCCCAGATGAAATCCATAGTTATTTTGTTATTCTTGTTCAATTACTTCTTGGTTGTAGTCTTTACTTTCTTTGTAAAATTATATCCCGTCACAACTGAATACCAAATATCATATCCATGTGCCTCTAAAATGGTTTTTGTTCTTATCCTCAACATCTCATACTTTAGACCACTCTGACCATCAAACATTGGTACTCCATTCTGAGTAAATTCCATGATCTCCTTCCAGTGGTTAAATTATATTTTGAAGGAACCGACTCTGATACCAATTGTTGGATTACTGAGAGGGGGGGGTGGGGTGGGGGGGTGAATCAATAATGAGAAATTTATACCACTTTTAACCACTGTATATATTTTTTATCTTTACCAACAATATTTAGCATTTTATCATCAATATATCTAAGCATATAAACATAAGAAACATCACATCAAGAACTTAGTACACCAATATTTATGTGGAAACCCAAATGGGAGAAAACCACATAATTATTTCTTATATATATAAGGAATTCATTCATAGGAAGAAACACATTCTCAATTCTCCAACTACAAATGGAAGGACGCAACAACCCCCTATTCTCAGGATCCAGCCTGAAGGAAGCTACAACTCCAGGATTCTTTGGATCCAACGAGAAGGAGGCTACAACCCCCTAGGTTCTTTGGCTCCAACCACCTACTTCTCAAGATCCAAGCTAAAGGAAGATCTAACTCCATCATTCTATGGCTACAACCAGAAGGAGGCTACAACCCCCTATGTTCTCTGGCTACAACCACCTATCCTTGCCCCATCCTACCACCTTGAAGTTAAATTCCAAATAGATGATGAAAACACTACCACTTTGTCACTGTGAGATATTCCATTATAAACATGTACCAATATGTTCCAACAACATGTAACCAACCTGTACCAATAGCTTGTGATCAACCTGTACCTATAACCTTCCTATACCAACCAAACCAATAGGTAAACAACCTGACTGTGATGCAAATCATGTATTTACACACCCTGTCTATACTTCATCTTGCGTATGTATGAGACCTTTCTATACTACAACCCACATACACCTTATGAGAATTAGGGTTTTCACTCTGACTCTTTGCTACCTCTATTACTTTCACTTTCACTACCACTATCACTAATACTGTCACAGTCACTGCCACTGCCACGGATACTCAACCAGATCCTCTCACATGGATCATATACCAAAGACACCTCTAAACTAGATGTCCAACAAACACATGCCTCAACCAAGAATGATCCAACATCACCACATACCATCACAATATATGTGTATCAACCATGTACCAACATGTACCATGCATCAACTTGTACCACAACCATATATCAACATGTACCATCAACCATGTACCAACCATGTACATGTACCGTATACCATACCATGTGCCAACCATGAAAATCAACAATGTACATCAACCATGCACATCAATACATGTACCTTATACCATACCATGTGTCAACCATGAAATGTATCTCATATACCATATCAAGCATCAAACATGTACTACACCATGTACCATAAGATATGTTGAACAAGTATTACCAAGAGTGTATCTCAACCAAGTACCATCACCACTAAGAGATGTCTCGCATACATATATTACCATATGCCAAGTGTATATCTCAATAATGTATCAATATTAATGGTAGACCACTAACACAAAAACCATACATCTTGTACCAATAAACCAAGAAGTGTACCGGCAATGTATCTCGCCCAACGTGGACCATATACCATGAAATGTCTCTAGTCATATGCCTCAATCATGCTCCTAAATATCAGAAAGATTTAGTCTCATAACACAATATGACAAGCCTCAAGTATATGCCAAATACCACAAAGATAGAGTGTGTCTTAAGAATATAACAATCTTACCTCAACCATGAAACATCAAGGGCCTCCAAGACATACCTTAAGCATGTGCCATATCATCCAATATTCAAGCCTCAAACAGATACATAAATGGCATACCTTTACTCATGAAAACTTGTAGAATGAAGACATGGGAACTTGCTTCAGACTTCATGGACCTGGTACTAACATCCAATGAAGTTTTTTTATAATTTTTTCACATGTACGCTACCTCTTCATGTACAACCCACGTACATATGCTACATATTCTACTATCATCCCACGTATGTATGCTATCTCTTCTATTGGCAGCTCGTGTATGCCTCAGAAACTAGGGTTTTTTAAGTTCTGCAACTCCGAAACTTCTGGCCCTTCATAATTTTCACCGCCTCAAACTTGATACGTCAGATTCAACCTCAAATTCACTAGTAGACTTTCCAATAGAAATAAAAACCATTACCAAATTACTAGACCATAACAATCACTAAACCATTTGTTAAACCACAAAAATTCACTAGATAGATGTTCAATATAAGTGTATGTGAATGTACTAATGAATGACTCCATGAGGTGTATTTATACAAGTGATAGGTAACTCCCCTCATTACTTTAGGGATTCTATGGTTTTCTTGTTACAACAAATTTACCCCTTTATTAACCAACGTGTAACCAACTAGGGGTTTCTTGACCACTCTTTGGGGATTCCAACTTTGCAAGACCATATCTCCCTAGCTGTGAGGAACTATGTGATGTTCCACATATCACCAAAAATGGCATGACGAGTATTATCCATCTATGAGTGTATTACCTTAATTTACTTAATCCTTCAATTATATATTCCTTATTCAACATTTTTAATGGATCATTCTATCGAAATCCTTCAAATGTCTCCGACACAACTCACCATTACTCTCGACCATACAAATGATAATAAACTATCCAATGATCTTGTCCACATCACTGTACACATTAGTTGAACTCTTCAAGGGTTGACATCATTATCCATGGTCACTCTCCAAGAGATGACATCAATGACAACCAACTATCCAAACCATCTGTCCATCAATCTAAACCAATTGTCTAACAAATTGATGTTGGTCGATGCATTGACAAAAGCATTACGAAGGATCAAGTTTGAGTTTTGCAAAGAAGAATTCAATGTAATACAACCTCATTGAAATATTTGACTAAGTGGGAGTGTCATAAGTAGGATAATAATAGTATAATATTTAGGGGTTTTAATTAGCCATTAGAATTTTGTTTTAATAACTTGACAATTAACAATTAGATAATTTGTTTACTGTTGTTTCAGATTCTTTTTTTTTAGAAATAAGCTCTATATGTCACCATGAGAAATTCTCTACGAGGATAACAATACTAAACTCTATTTTTTCATCTATCTATATGTAATGATCCCAAGCCATTATGCAAGGATCATCACTGTTTTGGTGTCTTTTTAAAACTTTTTCCTGGTTGTGGTATTTCGTCAAACACTTTGTTGATCTACTTTTT
>SNQJ01S0112022.1:0-22597 GCA_010110895.2 Picea sitchensis | reverse complement strand
GGGCGGGATAGAGAGATATTTCATGTTAATATGAATGTGTGCATGTTCTTTCTCCTAATAACGCACACACACTTTAGGAACGTGCATGTGCATTATTTTTATTTCAATTTTTTTTAGGAATGCGCATGTGTTCTTGTACACATGTTTCTCAGGAATACAGACAAATTCTTGAGAATGCATACATGTTCTGGGAGCATACCTATGTGGATTGTTGAGTGGAGGTTCATGGTTTGTTGAAGCTGTCACATTAGGAATGTGTGCATGTTCCTAGAAATGCACATGTGTTCTCATGAGTGTGCATTCTTCCTCACCCTATTGCCACTTTATCATCCAACAACTTCTAGCTCTCACCCATGTAGGCTTCCTTGAAAGTGTAATACTCCAAATTGTTAAAATATACTCAAATACTATTAATAAAACTACTATAGGACTCAAAACGAAGTTTGAAATATTGTTTGTAATTGCCTTTTTATCCTTCAACATTATCTTAAACTATGGTAGGTAGGTAATCCCCTTCGCATGTCATGAATTCCTGGTATTTTTGTATGTGTAGAGGAATTAAAGTTGTTTATGGTCACTTTGTATTGTACTATATATTTACTACAAAAATGATGCAATAAATACATAAGATATTTCACCACTAATAGATCTCATGAACCTAAAATAAGTGACTTAGAATATCATCTAAAAAAGTATCATAGTGGTATCTAGCAACGCATTCATGTTGCATCAAACTACATGCCCATGACATATCCAAAATAATACACTTTGATCTTAAAGTGTTCTTGAATGCCAAGTAATTTGGTTACAAGAGTAGTAATTGCATAGCTCTTGATCTCCTTAAAAACTTATTTTTCTTGTTGAAAAGACTAAGAGGCGGGGGTGAATCAATATTGAACAATTATACCACTTTTAATCAAAATATATAATCTTCAACTTTATCAGCAGTGTATCATCAATATATAATGTATGATTTCATTCAATATATCATGAGCATATAACCATAAACAACAACATCACATCAAGTACACAGTACACCATAATTTACGTGGAAACCCAAATGGAAGAAAACCACATAATTATTTTTTATATATCAAAGATTACATTCATTGGAAGAACCAACTTCCCAATTCTCCAGCTACAAAAGGAAGGAGGCTACAACCCCCTCTTTACAGGATCCAACCTGAAGGAAGCTACAACTGCTTTATTTACCATCTACAATTGGAAGGAGGCTCCAACCCCCTAGTTTATAGGCTCCAACCTGAAGGAAGCTCCAACACCCTGTATTCTCCGGCTCCAACTAGAAGGAGGCTATGACAACTTGATTTCTATGGATCCAACCAGAAGGATGTTATGACCCCTTGATTTACAGGATCCAAACTAAAGGAAGCTCCAGCTCCTTGATTTCTCTAGATCCAACCAGAAGGAGGCTACAACCCCCTTTCCTTGCCCTGTCCTGCCACCCTAAAATATAAGTTTATACAACTTGTCACTGATATATCAATCAACCTTTCACATCAACCTGTCACTGCCAACCTGTCACATCAACCTATTAATCCCAACCTGTCACATCAACCTGTCACTAACATACCATGAATCTGTCATTGACACACCATCAACATGTCACCACCGTTGATACTCAACATCAACGAAACTAGATCCACGATCACCAAGAACACCTCTCAATCAGATGCTCAACATTACCAACACAAGAATCTACCAAGAATGTACCAATATCACCAACATACCATCACAATATATGTGTCTCAACCATGCACCAAACCTATACCATGTCATCTACCAAACCTATACCAAATGATGTATTAATCATGTACCAAAACATGTACCATACCATACCAAATCATGTATCAACAAAAACCTATTCCATATAATGTTCCAACACCATATCATGCATCAACAATGTTTCTCACCATCCATCAATGTCACTAAGTAATTCCTCATACATATACCAAAAATGTATCTCAAGCAATGTGCCCAATATCCAAGATGCTCCTCAAACTATGTGCCTCAACCATATACCATATCACTCATGGTATATCTCAATCATTCCATACACCATGTACCATAATATATCATCAATGAAGTTCCTAAAAAACGTACCAAACAACCAAGATCATATACTAAGTATATGCCTCAACCATGCACCTGAGATGTGCCTCAAGCATGTGTCAATGCCTCAACGATATACCAAAGACTTGCCTCGAGCACGCACCATAACATCCTCAACATGTAAACCAGAAAACATGCATATAAACACACATGTAACTCTGTAATAGACCTGGTATATGTGATAACAAACCTTCATATCTTCCTCAACTTCAACAACAAGAGAATAACATCTTCATCAAACTTTACCTTAGTCTCACAAGACTAGTTTTCAGATTAATCACAAACCCTAGCTTTCAATAAGCATAAATTTGTACCTGTAATTAATAAAGGTATGAAAATTGTACCAAATATTATTCAATATCTTTTCTACAGTTCCTTTAAGTTTCAATGCTTGGAACATCCCCAAAAATGAGTTATAACAAAAATGACAAACCTTGCTGAATTATGGCTTATTCTAGAGAGATAACTTGTAGAGCACACCATGCACAAAATATTTGATATATGGATATGAAGATATCACACAACATAATATGGACTATACTCTATCCAATTTATTTTATCTCACTAAATTTAGATCCTCTATAAATAAGTTATTATTGTTTTTCCTAAAACACATGTTTGAGACTAGTTTTATGACTAGCCAAAAACCCTATTTTACACAGAGTCTATCTATGAAAATTCAAATGCACAAAATCTCAAATTTATACCGCATGTACCTTAATATGTTTTCTCAATATGATCCAAGTTCCGTTGTCTGAATAATTCTAGAAAAACAGTTATAGAGAAAATGGAAATATGACCTTTAAATAACATACTTGATAAATTATAGACATAAACAACAAGATGACCAAAAAGGCTCACTAGCCAACCCTCTTTTGTATTCACACTAATGTTACATATTTATAGTACAATGGGTGATGCCACCTCATAGAAATTTTTTCTCTAGATCCTAAAATCATGCATGATGACTAGGCTAAGCAATGTTAACTAACTCATTATTCATCACTTGAGGATATATTACTAATATCCTAAATGAATAATACAAATATAGGTGACAATTGGACTTTAGTGATTGGTTAAGGTAAGCCATACACCAACAGTACCTTAGAACACATCATCACAAGACTTCATTCTCCCTTGGAATTTTTCCCTTCTTTAATTCATCTTCGCTATGAAATTCACCTCAAATATTCTTGGTCACCTCGGATAAGAATTACTTACTGACATAGAATATATTCAATAGAATGTGTATGTGAATGTACTTATGAGTGACTTCTTGAGGTGTATATATACTTTTTCTATGTAACCTCTTTCCTTAACTTGAGGGCTTATTGAACTTTCTTGTGACAACCAATTTACCCTTTCATTAATTACTTGCAACCAATTGGAGGCTGCTTAACCCATCTTTGGGCCTTCTATAGGGGCTTCTTAACCCATCTTTGGGGCTTCCAACTGCATGAACTCATAAATCTTCAACCATGAGGAATTGCATGATGTTCCACCTACCGCTGGAAATGGCACGACGAGGAATATGCATCTATGAGTGTGTTAATTGAATTCAAACTATCCTTAATGTACTTATTCCTCAAACAACTTCGGGATTCATGACCACATCTATGGGTTTCTTGTATACTTCTTCAAAGTGTCTTCCCATGAAGGCCATGCTTAGAGCTACACCATAAGGGGTCCACTTTGGAGACTTCTCCAAATACACCCATCACATATGTTGACATCAATTACAACCACTCCTAGTTGGCATCAATGACAACCAATTGTCCAACAACATAAATGACAACCAACTATCCAACAATTTTGTGGTTTCCCAACTACACTAGATGTGGTTAGGGTTCAATACATTGAAAGTTGTGTGATGTAATTTGCCAAGTTTTTTCCATTCCAATAAAACTTTACAATTCATGGATGTTATTCTATGATAACATTCACCTATAAATAAAATACTCACTACATCAATGTTCATTCCGAATTTTTAAAAATAAATGAGTTATTTTTTCCCAAGTGTAAACCTTGTCATGTGATCTTCTCTATGTGTTATAATTGAAATACTTGCTCAAAATAGTGTAAGTGATATGCTTGGGACTTATTGAACACAATACAATTATCTATTTACATGATCAAAATTTAGTCAAACTATGCTCTTAACACATCATTCATCATTCTCATGAATGTTTCAAGGCTATTAATAACTCCAAATTACATCACACACCATTTAATAAGGTGTTGAATTGATTTAAAGGTTGTCTTTAATTTATATTGCAACTTTTGAATCTACTGATAAGTAGACTTCATATTGAAGTGCGGTAGTGGATATGGATTTTTGATCGTGATATTATTAAGACGTCAATAATCCATGCAGATTAGACACATATTATCTTTAAATCGATCTGATGTGATGTTTGATCCACATGGAGATGATATGGGGTGAATATGCCCTTATGTCTCTTGATATATTTATTCTCCATGCCTTATTGAATATGCCCTTATGTCTCTTGATATATTTATTCTCCAATGATAAATTCAGATTTACAATGCCTTATTGACTAGAACAACTCCATGTTGGATGTATCTTGATATATTCATTCCCAAATGATGAATTCATGTACATCACCTGATATTGTAGAACAAATCCATGTTGCATGTGCATATTATGTTCGACAATGCAGATTAGAGGCATTCCTTAAGGCTCCTAGAACAAGTCAGATGACAATATAAAAAGTCTTCCCATTTCTTCTTTTCATGTGTCTTATCTTGTCATGTTATTTACATTGTGCAATGAGTTGTCATAAACTTGACATCAATTATAATGTGTAACATTCTCTTCTTTTTATATTCATAGAATGCGTATTGATGCAAACTCTCTAGAAACTTTGATGTATCTAAGCTTTGTTGAAAAAAAGTGTAATACTTGGTGTTGGGTCTCTCTATGTTATGACTACATCAGCCAGACCATTTTTTACTCATCTATGTTGGCTCTTTTAAACCTTTTTTTGGTGAGATCTCTTTCAAGTACATTGAGAATATCGAGTTTATATCATTCTAATTCACCTTCCATGTTTATGGTAACCTTCAATGAACATTAGTAGATCTCTTGAGTCTTTATTATTCTAATTTACCTTCCATGTTTATAGTGGCCTTTGAGAATACTATGTGTCTTCAACTACACTCAAAATCTCTTATAGTTTCCATTATTTTACTTCACCTACCATGTATAGAGTAACCTTCAATGCACATTATTATATCTTTGAATTCTCTACATTGAGAATCTTGAGAATCTCAAATTTTTATTGTTCTACTTCAATTCTATGTATAAATAAACCTAAGAATTTATTAACTTTCTATTATTCTACTGCACCTTCCATATTTAAAGTAGCCTTCAAAAAAACATTAGTACATCTTTATGATATTATGATATCAAATTTTTGGAAAGATGTAGGTTGAGTGCAAGAGAATGTTGGTCTCTTTTCACACATTAAATTCAATAAAAATCTAAAAAAAAAGGCATTCCTTGAGTTGCAAGGATATTTTGAGATATTTGCACAAGAAATATATATATTGTGTAAGAAGATGAAATGTGGAAAATTAATAATCTTTCCGAATATATAATCTTTATCTATTGATTTTTCATAACTACATCAATTTCATTGTTTCTACCATCAAAATTTATTTTTTGGAAGTATAAGATATATGTTCATCTAGGTGCAACTTTTTAGTACCTAAATGATGGAATCCATATGTAAAAGTTGATATGCATATAGAGGACAAGGATGAAAGGATTTTTCCCAAAAAAATTGTCATTATTATACATTTGTCAAAATGAATAAAGTTAACATACATATTTTTTGAAATTGTTGAGGAATTAAAAAGTTAAAAGAATAAAATTAAACATTTCCTTTTTTCATTAATGAATTATGTCATAAAAAAAATATATATTTTTCTTTAAAAAAAGATATTTGTAATCTACTAGAACATGATTGTGTATCTTTTAAATTTCATTGATGGTGAACATCTGTAACATATTGTAGTGATTCATTAAAATGAGACACATTACAACATGAAAAAGACATTGGATTTGCTATGATTTATTCATTTTGTACCACCATCTTGGTTAATTTGAATATAAATCCAAAGGACACACATAGGATGATACATGACACTAACATGTGACAAATGGGGGCCATAAGTGATATCAAAGATGAATGCATTGTTATGAAATTCAATTTTTGCATATGAACTAAGTTCCCACTTCAATTTTAAACATTCGTGTCACATAAATGCATGTTCATTATAGGCCTTAATAATGCATGCACATTTGAATTTACATTTCAAAATTATAGTATATAGAGCACATGTTCATTTTTATTGAATTTAAACATTAAATATACATGCAATACACTTGATATAAACTCAATACACACAAATGTACATACCCATTTCCCATACAAAATCAATACACACAAATACTTGATTAATCAACAACTAATATAAGTAATTCATTGTATTAATTTATAATGTGAAATCATGGAGTTCGATTAATGAGTTTTTGATGGGTAAATGGACCTACTTACATAACTCAATTTTGAATCCAAATGAGACAAACTTATATCTATAACTTCAATTTTCTTCAAAACAAAAATCCATGAACATGATTGGGGGAGGAAACCTAGACCTTAGTATCTAAATGAGACTTCTTGACATGTAGAGACAAAAACAATGCCTCAAACCACCACACAAGACCTATTGAGTATATCCTTGTATTTCAAGTGGGATATTGGTATCATTTGGATGTTTTGAGTAGTAGGTATGGGTCTAAAGTTCTTGGACATGGTCGGGTGAGGAAACGCAGGGATTTGGCCCTACATTAGGCTTCTAGGAGTCCAAGGATTGTAAGGACCCGTTAAATTTTCATACAATAACTCCTAAGAGTGTTCTTCACCTTCAAGTGGGTATTTTGGCACCATTTGTATATTTTGAATACTAGGTATGGTTCTTGAGGAAACTAAACATAGTTTTGGAAGGAAATTTAGGTCCAAGGCCATAAATAAACCTTGTACACACCTAAGGATAGTAAAAATTCCTTAAACCACCATAAGGGACCTCTTAAGTGCATCCATGGCCTTTGTGTGTGGATATGGACACCATTTGGCTACTTTGATCCCTTTGTATGGGTGTTGACACCCTAGACATAGTTGGGGGAAGAAACACATAGTTAAGGATAAGAAATAATCCCCTTGAAAACTCCAAACATGACCTCTTGAAAGGGTCATTGACATTTGAGTTGGGATATGGGTGCCATTTGGATGTTTTGAGAAATGGATATTGAGGCATTGGATATGGCCAAGGTAGAAAACTATAGGCTTAGGCCTTAAATAGAGCTTCTAGGAACCCATGGATTATAATGATGCTCTAGGGCCAAGTAACAATTTGTAGTTTAATAAGACACATAACATTGGAAATATCTCTTAATTTTAGCACTTAATGATATATTATGAACTTGAATTTTAATCTATTGGACCATGTGGCGATGTTAAATGGATGACATGCTTCAAATCTAAGAACTCTTTCACTTTGATAATTGAAATCCAAATGATGTTGATCGACGAATCTTAAATTTGATACCTAAGTGTTCCTAACAAGTTGCATAACTTGTTGTATGTCATAATCTCCCAATTTCAAGTTGGATTGTTGATTTCATTTTCTAGTTTGTATTACATTTTAGCATTCTTGGATAATACATGGTTGATATGTCATTTGGTGATAAGAAAATACATCTTGACTTGGTCACACTCAATTTAAATAATTTTCATCACTCTAATACACAAAAATATGATTAACTCATAAATCAATCGGAACTTGTTTCATTTAAAGTGATCAAATAAGTAATTTGCACACTTAGTATTTCTCTTTCCTTTAAACATAAATTGGTTATTGGTTACCAGATTTCATAGTCAATTATAGATATTGAACATTCACACTTCTTCAATGTATAACTTAATTGACCATAGGGATATCCCCATAGACAAGGATACCCCCTTTATTTTTGTCTGAAGAATGGGGAAAGTCCACTTAGGTGGTAGTGGGTGGCTTTCCTGATATTTTCCTCTAGGCTATCATCTTGTGATCCGTTAGGACTTTTACATCTAAGTGAGAGTCTAAGTGGTAATATTTTGCCATCTTTTCTAGGGATAAAGTTTATTCCCCGGATATTGTAAGTTTTTCTTCAAACACTTTGATGAGTAGGATTCAAAGATTTATTTAGTTTACTAATTTGATGATTCCGTTGAGGGGAAGAAGTCATTTCCCCTTGCAATTATTTATGACTTGTTTCTTGTAGGGTGAAGCAAACAACATTGTGCTAGCATTGAGAATTCAGCTTGGTGACTCTGCTGATGTCTATTTTTGTCTTCAGATTTGATATCTTGTGTTAAAGAGTTGTGTGAAATTTGACACCCTAGGGTTTTCCTGAGATTAATCCTTACTTTGATCTAGAAAAAATTGTGGGATATCCACATGATATCATTCTAGAATGGAGAGAAAATATTATGAAGTTTGATGGCATTAAATCTCATGCTATTCAATACATTGCATGATTCTTGGAGTATATTTTGAAACTTAATGTAACTCATGAGGATAGCTTGATCAAGTTATTTGTATTTTATTTGGAGATGAAGGAAAGTATTGGGGTGAGTTGTTGTAGTGGTACTAGGACAGTATCTTCTTGTGCACATTCATTTATATTCTTCTTCAAGGATTGTGATCCTCAACTAAAAAAGTATGAAGATGCCTTTAAAAACTATATGAAAGTCCTAAAAGAATCTAAATAGGAAAAAAATATTGAAACCAATTGAAATCATGATATTGAGGAAGCCTTTATTATGTCTATTGTTGAAGATCAATAATTTGAAGAGAGCATAGAGGAAGAACCCTATCATGGTCTGTTTGAAGAACAAAAATCACTATATAATTTCATTGAAAATCAAGAATATGTGAATGTATCTTCTTCATCATTCATTCTTGAAAAAAAGGTATTGGTAGGACATAATTCTCCTCAAAATTCTAAACTTAACCATACATTTGATAGAAAATTTTGAGAATGAATTACCTTCAGATTTATTTTCTTCCAATTCGATATTCCAAGATTGTACTTTAAATGATATACACTTTTTTGGAGTTCCAATTTATGATACATACATATATAGAAATGCTAATTTTGAACCTCTTGAATATCCTAGTGATATAGAAGCAAATTCAGAAATTTTTGTAATAAATTTCCACACACGTTCACTTCACTAATTAATATTCATAATTTTTCCAATTAAGTGAATATTTAGACACACAAAATTTCCAGCCATCATATTTTAAGAATAATGATGCTCCATTCAAATTACCAATGGAAATGGCCATTCAAATTATCATATGGAAATGGTGTTTTGTATTACCTTCAGATTTATTTTCTTCCAATTCAATATTCCAAGATTGTACTTTAAATGATATACACTTTTTTGGAGTTCCAATTTATGATACATACATATATAGAAATGCTAATTTTGAACCTCTTGGATATCCTAGTGATATAGAAGAAAATTCAGAAATTTTTGTAATAAATTTCCACACACGTTCACCGATTAATATTCATAATTTTTCCAATTAAGTGAATATTTAGACACACAAAATTTCCAGCCATCATATTTTAAGAATAATGATGCTCCATTCAAATTACCAATGGAAATGGCCATTCAAATTATCATATGGAAATGGTGTTTTGTATGATGGAAAGTGTAGTGTCCCTGGCCGAGCCCCGCTAAACCACAAGTTCAAAGGACCACAGGATTGCCTGTAATGCGGGAGCCAAGTCTATGTCGAGAGAATTATGTGCTGCCTATGCCAGGCTGGAGCCTATGTTGAAGGCCGTGGAGCCCGCTGTTGGATCCCAGGCAATACCTATTAAAATATAAACAATCGCCAGTAATCCACTAATGGCTGAATCGAGTGAAGGGGATCAGCATCCAAGGCTGTGAGTGGGCAAGAAATTCAGGGGTCGAAGGTGGGAAAAGGCTAAGGCTGAGCCTAGGGGCCAAGCTTAGGGGATTAAGTCCTTAAGAATAATATTTCCAACATTAGTCCCAAAAGATGCATCATATGTTCTTTGCATCCCAAGTCCCTTTGGAAGGACGTTGATTTCCTATGGTGTGGAGGAACGGTCGCGGGAACGATGCGCCCCAGGCTGGGTGACAAGTGTCAACCCCCGGTGCATGTGAATAAAATCCGCCAGGAGCCGTGAGAAGGAGGGGATTCCCATTCCAATCGGATTGTTCACCAAACGTACGCAGCTCCCGAGCAGATGACTAACCCACTCGGGAGAACCTCGCGGGTAATCCCCTCGGACTGGAATGTCCGTGGTCCTGATTATGAAATATCGCGGCGTAACCCCAAACAGAATCCCCGTGGCTGATTTCTGGGAAGAGTCTTGCTTGTCTAAGAAAGTCGAAGCAGCTCTGGCGCGGAAGCATTCCTCGCTCCAAGCTGCTGACCGTGAAGCCATCCCGTGATTAACCGCCTTTGGAAAGCCTGCGGTCCTGCTTTCTCCCATGGGATTAGTTGAGGACTACGCAAGACTGGACCGCTGAGGCTTGTTGGTTCTGCGGAGTGACTCTCTCCAGAGAGTGCTAGGGGAAGGAGAAAACTCCTGAAGGGGAACCTCAGAGCTTCCATAGAGCCTAGGATCACCACTGCTCCCTCGTAACCCAAGGTGGGCGAGATCGGCGGTACCGGGCTGACCCGGCCCAGGATGAAGGTGTATACTTTTGGGTGGAGCAGGCATGTGGGAATGAGGGTCTATGGGCAGAGAGCGTGGGAGGTTCCCTCGGGAGAGCATTCATCCTTGTGGCTGTGCAGGATCAAGCTCAGAACTCCTCCTCAACCGGAGCCTAGATTCCTTGCCTCAGTGGTTTCTAGTCCCACCTCAGTGACCCAATCACTGAAAGGCTGATGAGCAAGCGGTCTAAGGCCAGGGAGGTCTGTGGAAGGCCTTCACTTGGTTGGTGGATCCCACCATTGTTGCAAGATAAGTGTCTAACTATGTATTATAACTTTTTATCATGTCTCTACCGCTTATGCTATCATGTTTTCCGTATACGTAATCTAGTATGAAACACTCATGGATGGTTAATTATAGCAGATAATAAGTTTACTCTGCGTGGAATGTGTTTATTTGTTAAATGCACTGGATATATGATATCCAGAAGGATTTGTAAAATGGTGTGTACAAATGGGTATCGGAGCACGAGTAAGCCCAGAGTTACGAAATGAGTGTGCTACAAATTGCACGAGCTTAGTAAGCCCAGAAGCTCAAATGGGTATAAGCAAATTGCGCGAGAGTGAAAAGCCTAGAGTTCTGAAATGGGTGTAAAGCAAGCAAATTGGTATCGAGAGAAGTGCTCTAATCGAACTTCAGATATTAGTGGAGCGGCCTTTGGACGTTAAGAAATGAGGGGAAATCGGGTCCGAAGGCCAATTTCGGACCCGGGTTTACTCCAAAATGTCAAGGAGTTACTTGACGATTTTTAAAGCTAAGGAGGTATAGAGGCATTATGAAAACACAACCATTGTGGTATGAGTCCGTAGGGAGAGGACTTCACCGGCAGGGACCTTAGGATCCGTCATTCCGAGAGAAGGCGACCGTGGATTATCTTGAGAAAACACCGATGCCGACGGTGAGTTAAAATGGAGTTTTAAAGCCTTCTGGCGAACAAGAGGGTGAAAGTACCGGGAAGAGTTGGCTTAATCGATATCGGCGCTGGGATAATGGGGGTTCTTGAGGTCGAGAAGGTCGAGACATTCAAGTTCCAAAATAGCGAGAGCAAATCCATTATCTCGAGGAAGGACGGGTGGTTACATCGGCCCACCCGATCCGACACCTGCACTTACAAAAGAGTGTTTTGACCTTGCAATTCGTGCGTAAACCTTTAGATTTGATCCAGCCGGCCCACCAGTTGGGACACGTATGAGATCGAGCTTAACGACGGCAGACGGCTTACCGGGGTTTTGAGTTGATATAGAACTTTGTCATCGGGGAAACGCAAGTTGCGAAATCCCGAGATTAGATATGAGTCGTCTGTCAGTTGGGAGACGTGGACGAGATTGGGAGCCCATCAGCACATCGGTTTGCATTTCATAAATCCTACATTGCTGCACCTGCAGGCCTGAAATTAAAGGAAATCAAGGAAGAAGCGAGAAGCTGCGTAGATCACCATCTCTCGGGACGCGGGTCGAAGATCGGCGGGCATTGAAAGTTCCTAAGCGAGAGTCATCCATCGAACGGTGGAATCGAATCGGTGGACATGGCGTGATTCGAAGATTGAAAGTTCAAACCCCTGAGAAGAGGTACGACTCATGGTCATATAAGGGGAGAGCCGCGTGGAGATACACGAGTCAGCCCTTAGGATAGTCATTGAGTTATAGCGATCAGGTTTGAAGCCCAAAACGCAGTTGATCCGCGGCTGATTTGAGGAAAGATCTCACGTTGATTTTTCTAGGAAATGGACGCTGGAGATGTACCACGCATGGGTCGAGAGATAGGCGAGTGGTGGACCCGGATGACGCCGCGAAAAGTTTAATGGACCTCCCGAACGCATTCCAAATACGCTACTTTAGCGTAAAGCTATGATGTGGGCCCGAATAAAACTAATTCGCGATTTCGGACTCATGAGATGCGGCATGGATCTGAATATCGGTAAACTCAAGTCAATGTAAAGAAAGCAGAATAAGAGGAGAAAAGCCACCATCAGCTTCTCGTGGTCAGTGGAAAAGGAGGCAATGGTTGACATACCACAACTCCACGAAGGTGCGAAGAGCGCTGGCACTTATCCCTAGATCACGGCGAGCGACGAAGCGTAGAGGGAGTTTCATACCCGTAGTCGATCTCGGCATTCGTACGGTTAGAGGAAATGAGTCGAGGGTCTTCGACTCGCTTTAACTTGCATCGCCAGCTGCAAAAAGGTGTGACTCTGCTAATAATAGTTAACTGTGGATCTTCGTAACCAAAACCCAGCCCCAAACTACCGCTCAAACAAAGTTTCACAAAACTCTGTGGAATAAACAGAGTCGGAAAGCAAGAGTTCAAAAGTCACGTGGAATTGAAGCATTTCTCTTAACATTGATCAGCAGGAAAGATGAGGAATTTCTAAGAACAAAGGCCCCGATAAATTTAATCATTCATGACGAAAATAAGCAGGTTACGATGAGTGCCGAATCAATTTGAATCGCTATAAAGTGAGCGAAATGGAAGGATGCCAATTCTTCCCCGCTCAAAACAGAAGCTCAAGAGATGTTGCTGAACTTTGAAGAAGATGCGTATATTCGCCAGTGGAAAAGCAGGAACTGGTTTTAAGCTTGAAACGGAGGATTGAGCATAGAGGCGCTGTGGAAGATACCAGAAAGTCTTTGAAAACACCGGGCTATCAAGTCCCTGACTGATTATTAAAATCCTCCGAGAAACAGAGCAGGTTCACACCGAAAAGCATGCTGTGTAAGGTGAAGTTAAAATCGTTCCATCAAGTCTACGGCACACCATCGCTTCCCAAATTATTCCTGCCAAATCCTTCAAGTTAGAGGAAGCCAATTTGTATAAATCGATACCAAGATATTTGGAAAAGAAGCCATTTGATTTTGAATCTAACTAAGGAATTCTCCGCGGAGAACTCGCGAAATCGCGGGGGATTGTAAGATAGCCAGAAGTTGGAAGGTGGTTAGTGGATGGAGAAACTCGCCGCCCTAGGATCCAGAATAATAAAGTGGTTTGATCGGTTGGTCGAAACCATTGGATCATTTCTTGAATTCATGGATCGTGAACTTGGAGTGTAGGTGAAATTCTTGGTCACTCTAAGTCCTGAATCGTGAAAAGAGATTAATAAGGATAGAATCGGACGGTGGAATGCTTCCAGGAAGAAGTGACAAAAAACCGTGAGCCGTCGGATCCAGCCAAATACGAGGAAGACAACGCTAAGAGTTATTAAGTACTCAAAGTCTCACGAGAGGTATTGAACCATCAATCTCAAGGAAGATCAAACCGTTGACTCCTTTCATCGAGAATCGTAACCCGTGCTGAGAGCAGAGTAAAAGCCGTTCCTAAAAATCCCTCAATGCAAACCTATGATTCATGAGGAAAGATCTAGACCATTGAATCATGTGGTGGAGTGTCACGCTGATCCGGGATACAGACTTGAATTTCATAAAGACAGAAGTTGGAAAGGGGAAGATAACTGTTTTCTAATTTCACAAACCGTGAAGTCCATATTCACGAGAAAGGATCCACACCGCTGGATTACGAGGAGCTGTGAGTCATTGGATCTGACTCACGTAGATTTCATAAAACTAGAGACCGGAAGAAAAGTAGGGGAACCTGTTTTTCTAAACCCTGAAATGTGAATTGTCGATTCACAAGGAATTGATCGGGACCGTCAAACCCGCCATGGACCTTTTGATCTGAGGCAACAGGGGTTTGGGAGTTTAGACCTTGGGAGAAAAGAGGAGAGCTAATCCTCGAATTCTCTAGAGGTCACACCGCGGAAGTTAAAGGAAGAGTTAGGACGTACTAGACTCTTGTTTCAGATTTTGGGGATAGAGAGTAGAGGGTGACTCATATCGAAACACCCGATACACGAAATCCCGAAACTCCTTTGATAGGCACGCTGGTCATATAGCCAAAGGGCCATGTAGGAGAAACTCAGAGAGAACTCGGACAATCTGAATGCTTCCTGGATCCGCAAGAAAAAGGGCTAGTTATAGGAGAGAAGTTGCTACAATTCCAGGCGCGAAGCATGTTATGTATTTGATTGGATTGCAGGAAAGAAATGCTTGCATGCCTGCAAGTTGGTAATTCTTCTACCCCGTGAAGGAAGCACAGATCAAGCAGAGTCAGTTATAAGTTCCATAAAAAGAAGCAATGAAAGCTCCACTATAAGATATTCAAGGCGCAATATAATTTCTTTAATGGCACGCAAAAAGGAGTTTTATCACTATTTTGTAGACATCTGTTGAGCGAATTCATGGTAAGAATTTAGCCATGTTGCTATTAAATCACATGATTATATTATTTGAACGCATACCACCGTATGTGGTAAAGGCCATGGTAGGCCCGTATATTCTAGTGCTTTTAGCTTCACATCGGCATAGTAGAATCGTCAGCGTTAATTTGCTGGGCAGCGTTCAAAAGTTAACGTTAAAAGATAAGAACTTGTTACAAGAATGAATGCAAGAAAGCTAATCATGTATGAGACCATTGGGTTGGATATGGCAAGGTACATATATATGGAAAGATTTTGAGCCACACCAGGTACCAGAAGCTTCCCACTTTTGAATAAACTTAATGCAACCTTTTTGCTAATACTAATGAATACCACGTAATTATATTCTTTGTGTAGTGTTCAGGTCGGAAAGGAAGGAATCCAATTAATTGGAAAGATAATAGGAAGTGTATGGAGAAAGTGTCAACACGCTGGCTGTAATCTAACCCATGGATAGATACATGGACCCAGGATAAAGACTATGTATCCAATGGGTGAATCGGATAAGAATGTATTCGAGAATCACACCCATGCTCAATAAGCGATATAATTGTATACGCAAGCTGAATATGTTTGCGGGCATAATGCATACATTATTGTATTGAAGCTAATTATGTTGATGTATTGAAAATGCTGCTAACTTCAAATTCGAGGAACATTTTAGGAATCAAGTAAACACCGCGAATAGGAAAGTTGCAAGCTAGGTAGTCACGAGAATAAATACTACAAAATTTTTTATGTTAAGAAAATTGAAATAATGAACTTACCGTTGTTAACTGTGGACATGCATATGGCCAGAATGACGATTCATTCCATTGGTCAAGTTGTTTGGTATTTTTGATTGAATTGCCAGGTGAAGAAATTCTAAGATTATTGCATAAGATGTTGTACACATGCTGAATTATGATGTACGTAAAATACCGGATAACTTTGTTGAAGCGCATGCAAGATTACGTAGTTCCGCGGTGGAAAATTGTAGGCGCTTTGCGCTTGTGAAAATCACAAGGATAATCACCGTGATTCATAATGCGGTAATAAGATCAATCATGGTACCAGGGATGCGTTTCTTTGGGAATAAAAGTTGAATTTTCTTTCAAATTAATTGGAATTCCTAAATGAATTTTGCATGTTCTCTCGCGATAACCGCGGAATGGTTGATGCATGATGATGTTGATGTAAAAGCTCGGGAAGATGCTACTTGGAAACCTTGAGGGAAGTTGGAACTCTTGGCTTTCACGGCTCTTAAGAATCTTCATCTACCGCTGCTGCTTCCAAGGAAGGTTGAGGTGTGGAAAATCGGCGACTCCGCGGCTTCAGAAGGTGGCACTCTGCGGATGCATGTGGGAAATGAGATCAAGGTTGAGTAATCAGCCGAGGTTTGAAATGGTTGAGAGTACTACCAGGTTTGAAATGGTTGAGGCCATTGAGACCGTACATCAGTCGTAATTGGCGTGGATATGATCGCGGACTACGGTCTTAAAGCCATTCTCGGGCGGAGTCATAGCTCAGCTACTTTAGGTGTAAAGGCCCCAACTGCGATAAAGTGCCAATTCTATTTATTCTATGTTGTGTATGTTGTATACAACTTTAATGTTATTGAATTTGTTTCATATATACATACATATACATTGTATATATGTATTGTACATTTCATCGTGATCCATGATCAGATCTAAGGTGTCCTCATTTCATTACTTAAGAAATATATATACCCGCCATGCTATGTAATCGATTGGAATATGATTAAGGTCGAACCAAGGTGATCTCGCATGCATCCCTCAGGTGCATATTGGATGTGAAAAGCGTCAAAATTTAATCAAGCAATAATCCTGTAGGCTACCCAATGGACTCCGGCATGTCCTGCGGGACGGTTACGGGAGCATGAAGATAAGCAGGCGCGGCGAGTACCCACATCTTTTAAGATTTTGAAAGGCTTGCGTAGACACGTGTTGCAATCGAGGATGCCAGTAAAAATAAGGAGGGATCAGAGGTCCCTGCCGAGCCCTTCAAACTAAGTTCAAAGGAATTCAGATTATGTTTTATAGGTTGGTGAGCCAAGTTCCTATAAGATGGAGACTTATGTGTTTGTTAGCCCAGGAAGCCTATGCTGAAGCACAAGAGCCCTGCTTTTGTAATTTCAGCTGTATGCGTAATATTTAATAAAATATAAACACTCACAAAAGTGCACTGCCTCACGGCGAATGGAGTGAAGGGGAAATGAGAATCCACAGAGGGCAAGAATTAGGGGTCGGAAGGTGGCAACCGGGCTAAGTAAGTTGAGCCCAGGGCTAAGCCTCCAAGGCTTCTACCGAGAATAATACTCTATATTATTCCAAAGATATGTGCATCATATGTTTTATCCTAAGTCCCTTTGGAAGGACGCGTGACTTCCAAGGGTGGAGGAACGCTAGCTGGTGGAACGCATGGGCCCATGGGTGATAAGGCCAACCTCCCCGGTGCATGCAGTAAAACAAACGCGGTGAGCCGAGAAGCCGAGGGGATTCCATTCCCAATCGGATTGTTCAACGCCAGACGGAGCTCCGAGTAGTATGATTTAACCCGACTCGTGAGAGAACCTTTATGAGGACTCGCGGACTAATGTCCGTGGTCCGATTTTGAGAAATCCCATGGTAACCCCAAATTCTACGGTATCACACACACAGGCGATTTCGGGAAGAGTCTTTGTTTGCCTAGGAAAAGCTGAGCGAGCTTATGTGTGGAGCCCTGTTATGAAATCTTGACTGTGAGAACATTTTGTGACTGTTGAACCGGTTCTTTTGAAGCCTGTGTCTGTTTTCCCTTGGGATTGTTGAGACTACGTAGCACTGGACTGCGTGAGGCCTGTTGGTCTGTGAGCAACTCCTCCAGGTGAGAAAGTGCACAGAGGAATGAGAGGACTCCGAAGGAACCTTGTATTCTATAGAGCCCTGTGGAGATTCCTCGGCCCGTCCGCTCCTCAGAACTCCAAGGTAAGGAGATTGATAGTCAAGGATCATTCCAGTGTACGTGAAGGTGCATCTCCCTGGGTGGAACAGTAATGGGAAATGGGGCCCAGTGGGCAAAGACGGGAGATTCCCCGAGAGCATTCCGTCCTTGTGGTTGTGTGTGATTGAGCCTCAGAACCCCGCAGATGAGCCTAGATTCCTTTGCCTTGGTGGAGCCGGTCCCAAGTGACCCAAACACAGCTGGATGAGCAGCAGCGTGTCTATCGAGGTCTGAAGGCCTCAGACTATTGGTGGATCCACCATTGTTGGCAAGATAAGGTCTAATCCATGTTTCTATCATACCTTTATCACAGACTTCATCATGTTATCATGTTTTCCTGCTGTGTATACGGTTCTGAAAAGGAAACGCGACAATTAAGCAGCGTGATAATAAGTTTAATTAGCTTGATGTGTTTATTTTAAGTTTAATGCATGGGATATATGATATCAGTATGAGATTTGTACAAATGGTTTGTACAAATGGGTACCGGTTTGTGCAAGCCCGTAGAGTTCAAAAAGGGTGTGTCATGTTATTTTAAGAATAATGATGCTCCATTCAAATTACCAATGGAAATGGCCATTCAAATTATCATATGGAAATGGTGTTTTGTATGATGGAAAGTGTATGGGACAGCTATATAGACATTAAGATATAGATTGCAGAAATTTTCATCCTACACGAATGGACCAATTAGCTATACTAATTATTCAATAGTTAATTCCAAAATTTGAAGATACATGTTGCGAGTTACCTTCATTTTCATATCAAGACAATTTTATGGTTGAAGACTAAAATGGTTTGAATTTTCTTGTGACTTGAACTTTTATATTTCTTAGACATCTTAGGGTATCCAAATGATTATGAATATTTAAGAAAAGAAATACCAAGGTTTCATGGACTTAGTAACTCACCTATCTTACATATTACATTTTTTTTATTGACGTTGTTCCAAAGATGTAAAGATGAAGATGTTTGTAATATTTTATGATTTTATTAAGGATGAGATCTTTGTTTGGTAAAAAACCTTGTTAGAAGAATAATATCATCACTTTTAGACTTCTTCAAGATATTTCTCGAGAGTTGGTTGCCTTGCTATGTAAAGGTTAAGTGTGGGCATGTTATCATGAGTTTTATAAGACTTGATTTGTGTTCTCATCCTTCATCTGTTTCGTTCATTGAGGATTACAAAGAAGAACAATAAATTTATTGTGTATTCTAGTTGGAGCCACCCTTCATTTTATTTGAAGACTTGAAGAGTCCTGATGATGGGATATCCCATGCTTGTGGAAAATAATATTGTTACACCAACCCCATTAATCAGAAGAATGTTGGAGTAGTCTGTGTCAACCTTGGCATGGTTTGGTTGTTATTATTCAGGAGCCTACTTTAGATATTGGTCAAGTCCCCATGGTTATCCTAGCTTGTTTTTTTTCCGAATGATAAATCTGTCTTTGTTTTGGTTCATGACCAAACAAAAGGGAAGGTCTCATGATGTTGATTATCTCAACAAATGATTGCAATGACTATATGATTTCACCTATCATGCCTAGTTACTAGTTAGCTTGTAGAGTTAGGAAAGAATAATCTCTTTTGAGAAGTAGTCTAGGATGCTTGTCTTATTTCATTTCTTTCACTTGTGTGTTTATTTTCATGCATTTCTTTGATTGCTTGTTTTTTATTTTTCATACATTCGATTTCTATCTTTTCAAACCTTACAATAATTTCTTTTCAAACATTTCCTTATAATAGTTACATGTTTTATTTACATCCATTGCTTAGACTTAGATTTTTTTTTCATTTTCGTATTGATTTATGAGGTTGGTAGATTAGCTCCATTCTTCGATTTATGATATTTTGGATAAATTTAGATGTGATTAGATCACAGTTTTGGACAAGACTCTTGATTTCTCATAGAATCCTATTATAATAGTGCATGTCATTGAGTAGGATCCAGATGTCCCCGCTCCCCCCCACCCCTGAGGGCAACTAATCATAGAGCCACCCTCTCAGGCTGTGGTTTTTTAGCTTGCATAATATCTCTTGTTGATATCATCTAGACTTAGAATTTTCTTCGAGTTCTCCTTCAGACATATGATGATCTCATCTCACATCATTTCTTCTCATTTATTTTAGATGTGTAAACCATATTATATTAGCTCCTATCTCATAAACCTTAGATGACACATTCACTTATAAGTAGTACATTATGCCTTCACAACCATGGTCATGTGTTCTCTTAGTTTCACTTGTTTACTTCAATTGTTGTAATATGGTTTCATGTATGGGTTTCATGCTTAGACATAGTGTTAATGTTTACTATGTGGTTTTTGAACGTGGTTGGCATTGATGTGATCTAATCATGTATCATAACACTCTAAATTTTCACCTTCTGTGTTTGGGGATGTTATGATGGGTCATCATTTTCTTCTAGAGAACTAGGTAGACTATAGTGTCATCCATATCATAACCATACTTAACACTTTCCATATTTTCTTTTCACTTCCATTCCATATATGATATTTCCCCATTCATGGTTAAATTATCATAAGTCATCCATCTAGATCCTAAACAAAGCAATGAAAACCCATGTATAAGAGCCTTCAAAGTCAAAAAGAAAAAGTACTTGAGGCAGTTGTAGCTATAAAAAAGTTAAAATCACAAAATAATAATGGTAGAGCTATGCCACATCAATAAAAGACCCTTACCCCTAATTCCTATTATCAATAATGTATCTCCAAAGAAAAAAGAACTAAGAAATCAAAAGGTACTTCAAATAAAGAAATAAAGAAAAAGGAAAAGGAAAATAAAAAAGGGGTAGTAAAACAATGTGTCAAGGTAGTAACTGTAAGTGTAGTGCATCCTCATGAAGGCCATGGTGGAAATAAATTAAGACGCTTAGCTCTTGGAAATAAATAGATGGGGTCTTGGGATGGGTGACCACCCAAGAAGCACTCGTTACCACGTGAAGCCCTCGAGGTGATGATTGATACTATGTGATTCATTTCATTGGTTTCAATCCCACTTCTTCACCCTTGTGAGCATCACCTAATGCAATGAGTGCTAAGTGGATTGTTCAAATCATGAGAATTATTGGTCTGGTGCGACGACCCAATGCAATGGGTGCTAAGTGGACTCTTGAAATCATAAGAATTATTTGTCACTTGTCACTAATACTCATGGATATGAGTCATAGATTAAACTCCTAGATGCTTAAATAAGACCTAAAACATCATAGGAAGACAAAATATATAATCAATATGATATTAAGAAAATGAAAAATAATTTTTTTTAAAATGCCATGTCTATGCACATTTCACAATATTTATAATACTATTAATCTCTTGATAGCATATTCTCTCATTAAAAAAATAAAAAAGTTTATTTTCAATCTTTATAACCATATAAACACAATAATCATTCTTGATAGATTTTTAAAGTTTGAATAAACAAATAATACAAAATATTTTAAACTTTGATTGATATTCAATTCAATTTTTATAACTAAAATTTAATTTACATAAATATGAATTAAAATATATACAATATTTAAAAACATATTTTATAAACAACATATGATATAAATTATTTAAAAATAAAAAAGTTTATTCCAATTAGTTACGCCGAAAGGCGTATACCTATTGACAATGAGCACAATTAATCACCTTTTAATCTAAAATTTTAATCTGATGGCTAACAATTGAAGATTCTGGCATATTCTTAGTCGTCCTCCAAAATCAATGAATGTGATTTACTGTTCATAACTTCCTTGTATTTTAAAACACATCCGTTAACCTGTTTATTTTTTAACATTTACCTAATCATATTAAAAAATTACTGTATCACCATCTGATTGCCACGTTTAAATGATTAACATTTGATATTACCACGTTTGAATTATTAGCCACAGATTTTCTCTACTGTAGATGCGTTTCAATTGTCCGTGCGTTTCAGCTGGTCTGGTTGCCGCCTTACAGTTGTCCGCGGGTTTCATATTACATGAGCGTTTCATATTGCATGAGCGTGGTAATAAAACAGACAGGAGCTGGTCTGGTTGCCGCCTTACGGTTGTTCGCAGGTTTCATATTACATGAGCGTTTCATATGGCATGTGCGTCGTAATAAAACTGACAGGAGCTGGTCTGGTTGTTGCCTTACACCTTTCGGCGTTCACCAGCCACGAATTCGTGGCTGTGCTAGTATATAGATTGTTCCAACTTTTGTTATCCCTTATCGTCTCGAGTGAACCAAAAGACAAAGTTGTCTTTTTCATTGAGAACCATAAGGGCTTTTTTCTCACGCTTCATGGAAACCTTTTACCTTTTCCTCCATTGGATAAGCACTATTACGGTAAGAGTTTCATAGTTATTTTCTTGGTCGTTAAATATTAGATGGGGAGGTAAAATA
>SNQJ01S0112021.1:22394-51084 GCA_010110895.2 Picea sitchensis | reverse complement strand
GAAGGTATTAGTTCAACACAGTTCAAAATTGAAGTACATGATCCCATAATCAGATTACCAGAATTTTGGGGAGAGGCATTAGAGGACCCTAAAAAGCACTTATTTATATATATTTATATATGAGAATATATGGGAAGAAAAGAATATCATAGATAAGGACACAAAGCTCGCAAAGTTAGAAATCACACTAAGAGACGACACAGTGGACTGGTATATGATTCTAGATATAAATAGTCCACGTGAAATACCAAAGCCTATTGCAGACGTAAAAATATAGTGGTAAATGAATTTCAGAAGCCCAACTCATAAGATTAGTACATGAATAAAATGATTGAAATTAGGTAGAAATTGGGTGATTCTATTTGGTAGATTGATCAGCGGTTCAAACAACTAAAGGATAAGTTGAAATATGCAATTATTGACATGCAACATAGGCAATTATTTGTGAACTCCGTATTACCACATTTGAAATACCCGTTAAGACAAAAAAAGTTCCAAACTCAAGCAGAGGCTTTACAGGTAGCCTTACAACTGGAAGAGAACCAGTATCAACAGACAAATCCAACAATAAAGGAGATGAAGGAGGGTTTGATGAATCTAATATTTCAACTTAACCCGAATAAGGGTAAAGAGAAAATGGAAGTTGTTTGGTGTACCCTATGTAGGACAAAAGAACACCATAAGAATGAATTTCCAGCTTTCGCACAATATATGGCGACATGGGTGGAAAACCAATTTCCAATAGGAGGACCATGGTGTGATATTTTTAATACACATGGGCATGATCCATATTATTGTCCAATCAGGCAGAAATATAAGACAATACCAAAAATTTCATATTGTAATTTTTTCAAATAAGTGGGCCATGATGATAAGGATTGTAGAACATTGGAGCTGATGAGAGAAAGAACTTCAGATACTTATAGGGTGTAGGAAAAAATTATGACAGGACAAAATGCACCTCATTTCAACCAAATACCACCACCATACAACAATTCACAACATAAATACAATAATGCGCAACCACAGTATAATCCCGAGCAATATAACCAAGTACCTCAATAAAATGCACCTCACGAAGATCGAGGAAGAAGATGATTTGGATGAGCAAGAGGACCAGTAGTGTGCCACAACTTCCAACAATCGGGACATTATGCAAGGGATTGTCCACTCCTACCAATGACATGTATGTACTATCATGCAATAGATCATGACACAAAAGACTGTCCAACACTCTCGAGGAAGATACAAGAAAAAAGAAACCAGAACAACCAAAATGTCAAATGGATTTCTATAGAAGCCAAGGGTTATGGGAGAAACATCAATATAGTCACTCGAGGAGGAGCCAATATGGAAATTATGCAGTATCATGTGATCTATATCAATACAAATGGGTTAAGAAGAAGATTGATCCATAAGAGCAGTTTGATGCATGGAAAGAAAATAAAAATTTAAGGAATCCATAAAAGAGTGTCTCAAGAAGAATGTTGTGTCTACATCAGTCGTGTAGCAACCTAAAAAACCACCAATATATGGGATTCCATTCTCAATGGACCATACCAATAAAGAACAACCTCTAGATCAAGTAAGTACCGTAAATAATTTTATGCAATCCTGTGTTAAGTTATTAAATGACCCATCATCTTTTAAGGTATTAGAAGATATGCTAGAATGGTGTAATGTAGAGGTGGAAGGGAAGTTAGAATATAAAATAGAAAATCATCTCTATACAAGAATAAGGACAAGCAGAGAATTAAGACTAAATGACAACATTGGGGATTTCAATATGTGTGATGTTATACTAGATTTAGGCTCTGAAGTAAATGTCTTACCTAAGAAGATGTGGCAGTGTATGGAGGAACCTATCTTAGGCTATTCACCTATCTAGTTGAAACTAGAAAATAAACACAGAGTGTTACCTATTGAAAGACTTAAAGGTGTGACAATATATTTGGATGGAGTGCGCACTATGGCAGATTTTGAAGTGATAGATATAGTGGATGGCACAACACCTTAACCAACATTACTTGGACTGGATTGGGAATTTGATAACCAGGATATAATAAACCTAAAGGAAAGAAAAATGACTTTTTAATTAGTTTAATATATAGTCATTTCACCATTGGATCCTTCAGGAGGAGAAAGGTTTGTAGAGGCCACTTGTTTGGATCTAGAGGAAATAAACCAGTTGTACATAACCACCACGTGACAAGAGGATTATGTTAACCCAAATGCAGATGGGGTACTCAGTTGGAGAAGCATTACATCATGTACTTCCGACTCAGACACAAGTTTGGAGAATTGGAAACAATAGTTACATGAAGTTTCCACAAGGAGTTATACAAGAATAGATTGCATGGTAAGATGGGTTGGTACAGAGATAAAATAACCTCCAAGATTTCATGGGATAAATGACTTAGAGGAATTTTAGAAAAAATATGAAGACAAAGTGTTAGAAAATTAGAGGCTCTTATCCCTAGATATTTCACTCAAGACAACACCTGCAATATGATGGGGTGCGCAAAAATAAATAAATCAGGACTGGTATCAGTGTAAATGACTACTGCACATTAGATTTGGCGCAGAACAGGGAAGCAATAAAATGCAAAGGTATGATGGACAAGGAATACTAGTAGAACACTTGGAGAAGTGAAATACACAATGGAGGATGACACCACCAGAGGAATGGCCTCATCACTTTATCCATACATTGGAAGGAATCCCAGGGAACTGGTATATAGATCAAGAGATGCATAGAGGAACTACAAAATGGACAAGATTACAACATAATTTTGTAGTAACTTTCTCAATTGAACATGAGAACCCCAACATTGATTCAACGCTGAAGATGATATGAGGAAATATATTTATTAATGAACCATAGGTTGAAATCGTGACAGAATATAAAAAACAGAACAAACAGATAATAAAAGAGTTACTTTCATACTATCATGTGGAATAAGAAGCACCATATGAAGATTATTCATGCAACATTCAGATCACAAAGATTGAAGGAGAAAGAGAGGTGGAAGGTCCATATTTGGAGTCAAAAGTATTTTCTGCACTAATAAAAGTTAATAAATTCAACATTGGGATGAATGAAAATTTTAAAATGGCGAGTATTGGAGACTACTAGGATGAGAAAATAGTAGAAAGAATAACAATGTTACTGCGCGAATATAGTGAACTATTTCCAGCAACCTTTACATAGATGAAAGGCATAGCAGGGGAGCTACTTGATATGAAAAAACCCCTTGAACCTGAGGCTATACCTATTAGGAAGAGACCTTACAGTCTGAATCTAGTGTATAAACATAAAGTAAAAGAAGAAATTGATCGAATGTTGGAAGATGGAATTATAGAACTAGTTGAGGAATCTAAATGGATCAGTCCTATGGTTGTCCAAGAAAGTAAGCAAGGGGGGATAAGGACTTGTTTATATCTGAGGAAAATTAGTGATGCTTTCTTACATGACCTTTTACCTACCCCTTTTACAGATGAGGTATTAGAGAATGTGGGAATCCAGGAAGCATATTTGTTCACAGATGGATTCTTAGGTTACCATCAAATCAAAATATCTCTAAAGGATAGGTATAAGAATACTTTTTCTACAAAATGGGGATCCTACCAATATAAATTCATGCCATTTGGGTTGAAGAATGCACCAGCCATTTTTTGAAGAGTAGTCATAGATGCTTTTAAGGAATTCATAAAACAATTTATAGAAGTATATCTGGATGACTGGACTGTATATGGTCTTTTAAAGGACCATGTATAAGTGTTAATACTAATGTTGGAAAGATGCAGGAAATGTCATATATCATTAAATATCAAGAAATGTATTTTTTGTACACCTTTTGGAATATTGTTGGGACACATAGTGTTTAAACAAGGTTTACTAGTGGACCCTGCTAAGATTGTTATCATTGTGAATTTACCACCACCAAAGTCAGTGTGCCAATTAAGAGAAACGTTGGGACATACACGATATTACAGGAAATTTATAAAGGGGTACGCATAGATTACTGTACCAATGGAAAAATGTCAAAAAAGGACACCAGATTTCAGTGGAATGAGGATTGTGAGCAAGGATTGGACGCTTAAAAGGAAAATATGGTAACAACACCTATGCTAGTATTTCCATATTGGGAAAAGACATTTCATGTGCACATAGATGCATCAACCATAACACTTGGATAAATTGTGGCATAGCCAGGAGTAGGGTACTTAGACCATCCTATATCCTTTGTAAGAAGAAAGTTGTCAGAATCTTAGCAGAATTATAACACCATAGAAAGAGAAGGCCTAGCCATGGTATATGCACTTCAGAAATTAAGGCACTATTTACTGAATAAACACTTTAAAATGTTCATAGACCATTCTTCCCTCAAGTATCTAGTAAAAAAGCTATTTCTAGGGGGGAGGATATGTAGATGGCTATTATTATTCCAAGAATTTGATTTCGAAGTGATAGTCAAAAGAGGGAAGTTGAAAGCAAAACTAGATCACCTGCCAAGGGTAACTAATGGAGAAGAACCTACTAACCTGGAAGACAACTTCCCTGATGCATAGTTATTTTCAGTATAGGTAGTTGATGAATACTTCACTGATATTATTGAATACTAAAGTATAGGGGTTGCACCAAAGGATTTTGGTACCATGGAGAAGAAAAATATTGTATTCAGAGCTCCAAACTATCAACTCATTGTAGGACATTTATACAAGATGGACGTAGATAGCATTTTGAGAAGGTGTGTATTGGAACATGAATGAACCATAATTTTATTAGAATCTCCTGAAGGTATAGCTGGAGGAAATTATGCAAGAAAAGACACCACTCAAAAGGTATTGCGTGTAGGATTATGGTGGCCAATATTCTATAAGGATGAAAAGGAATATTTCCAGTAATGTGATGTCTATCAGAGGGTTGAAAAACCCAACAGAAGGGATGAGATGCCTCTAAGACCACAAGTGACTCTATAGGTATTTGAAAAATTGGAAATAGACTTTGTTGGACCTATTAATTGACCAACAAAAAGGTCAAGAGATAGATATATCACTACTACAAATGAATACTTAAAAAGATGGGAAGAAGCAACACCAGTCAAGGATTGTAGCACAGAGACAACAACACACTTTATATTTCAGCAAGTGATCACCAGATTTCGATGTCCTGGGATTTTAATGAGTGACCAAGGCACTCATTTTATGAATAATACCATCAGGGATATGAGTGAGGAGTTTGAATTATATCACCAGAAGAGTACACCATATCATCCTTAGGCAAATGGAATAGTAGAAGTGTTGAATAAAATCTTGGAAAATGATTTGAATAAGATCTACAATGTGAACATGGATGATTGGGACTTGAAAATTACAACATTACTATGGGAATATAAGACCAAATGAAAGAAGTTGACTTGAGAAAAACCATTCAAATTGGTCTATGGGCATGAAGAAGTGGTTTCATAAGAAGTTTTGGTACCCAGTCTGTGTGTAGCAGCAATTCCCAACATGACACAAAGAGGCACAGTATAGAATAGGTTAACTCATTTAATGTAAATAGAAGAGGAAAAGATTCTAGTAGGATTTCACTAGGAAGTACAGAAAGAAAGAGACAAATCCTGGCATGACAAACATATTAAAATGAAGAGTTTTAAGGAGGGAAACCTAGTTCTGGTCCATGATAGAAAACATTTCCAACACCCTGGTAAGTTTAGAATGCATTGGATAGGGCCATATGAAGTAAAGAATGCCACATATGGGGGATCTGTGAAACTAAAAAACTTGGGAGGAACGAAACTGAAAGGAATGATCAACGGTAGTCGACTGAAACTGTACAGGGATAATTGACCTACTAATTCTTAAAAGTTACAATGTGGTAATAAAGTCATGCATATAGCATAATATAGTATATGTTAGGAAATAAAACTAATAAAAAGGAAGAAAAAAGTAGAAAAAGAAGAAAAATGAAGAAAAAAGTAGAAAAAGGAAGAAAATACAAAATACTAGGAAATATCGTGCACAACAGATAGTGGAATCAACGTGAAAAAAAGGAAAAGTGCTCATGCATAGAATATGGTTGACAGGAACGGTAAAATTTACAACAAGAAACGTACGAAGCACCGAAAAATTGCAGCGCACCAGAAAACAGGCCAACGGTTGGAAAAGAAAAAATTGGTCGTCCGGGTAAAAATGTGCGAATTGAGAATTTATGAAAATGAACGAAGCATGCTTGACAAGATTTAATGCATTAATGACCATCAAAGAAGTTTCCTCGAGAAGATTCAAGGAACTTATGACACCCCATATATAACGAAAACATGGGCCAAATGAGACATATTGTGCATTTACAAACCCATAAAGCTAAGGAGCATGAAGACATGAGGCGAATAGGCGATTTTAGAGATCATAGAAGACGAAGTTAAATCAAGGAAGGAAGACCCACCATGGAACCTCCAAATATTCGTACACCTAGCCAAACAACAAGGAAAACATGCAGTAGCCACAGGTCACCGCAGAAGCAGAACAATAGTTTACATAGACAAAGGGAATCATCAATGTTGATGTAATTCCTTTTTCCACAGGTCAAACCAGTGAGTTCCACACTCATAGAGGAAGAATCCCAGACCCCGATGATGGATGGGATGGACACCGATTCAGATGGAAATGCATAGTGCCATGACCCATTAGCAACGGGAAACCCACAACAAGATTCTAGGGATGAAGCATCCCACAAAGCAAATGGTGGTGACAATGAAAGGAAAAATTACGAAAGGCCAAGGCCACAACCTTTGGTGGGGTCCATGCAATAGGAGGAAGTGCAGCTCAAAGATGTCATAGGGAAACCAGAGTTGGGATGGGAAGGATAACCAGAGGCTAGGACATCTAGCACTCCAGCATAGAAAAAGGGGAAACAAACCATCACGCGGTCCCTGCGCAAGTAGCCTGATGCCTCGATTATTTTTCCACATATTCCAGATGGAGTGTAGGCTGCACCAAGATTACTGGGTTGTGTCTAGAGATTATGGTATGCAGACCATGACGTGTCTGACAACAGAAAATTTTCATAATTTGCATAACAGGTGTATATGTAGAGCCTGAGAACAGGTTTGTTAGGAGACCTAGTGATGAAACCAAAGGAGTGGGTGGCAGGTTTAGTAAACAAAGGGATCCTTAACTTGTTGGAGATTCCCCACTTTGACAGGGGGGAATATGTGAAAGACTGCGTCAAGCAGTTGTTGGTGGTTCTCAATGGAGGATTTTTGTGGTTGGATGAACTAATCTCAATCGATGTGGAATTAATTTCCTTCATCATGGGACTACCATCAAATGGCCAAAATATTGCACAGTACTTGGATGATAAAAATAAGGAAAAGGCCCTCGTAGAGGAGATGAAGAAAACTTATGGGACAAAAAGGGGCTCGGACAAAATTATTATAAAAAGGATTAGTAATGTAGCCACCTGGATGGAAACAAACCTAAGGGCATGCAAATGCCTTCGAAAATATCACAAGGAAGAGGTCCCCATGGGAATTTTTGCAGCAACAACATAGTGCACAAATGGTACCATGCTCAATTGGGCCCCATACTTGATAAATTTATTCTTAGATGACCAAAAGGATGCACAGGACTTGGGAACCAAGTTCCATTACTCCTGGATCATTATATTGATAATGTTAATTGGATGGAAAGAGCCTACATACTCGTATTTATGTGATAGAGTAGGATGATGTCGCACAACACGATACACGTCGTTGGGAAGAAATTCTAATTCCAAGAAGAGAAGTGGTAATTCCAACACTTTTTCTCGGTATCTTAGTGACATACAAGACAACATAGCCAACACATTGAGGATAACTCTAGAAGTGGTCATCCAGTACTAGGTTATAGTCAACTTTAAGACTATGTGACACAAAACGTGGATCCAAGCACGTAGGGATCCAAAGAAAGAATGTCTACAACTTCGATTATGCATCAACGCAGAGGAAGTTGAATGGGAAATGAGAGATTGGAAGGATGACTGGAAGATCCCATTCATCACCAAGGACATGCCAAAATGGAAATAAGTGGAAGCAGTGTCAATGAAGACATCTACAGGGGGAAGCATCGCGACCAGGAAACCAACACATCAGGCGAAGCTTGGTCAAAAGAAAACTTCACAGAAGAAGGGAAGCACCCCAAAGAAGGATGTGCATATAGGAAAGAAGGAGAATTCACCAATGAAGGAAGAACAAGGAAGGGGGGACACAACGACACAAGAAACCTCGTTGAAAAATACTGTGCAAAAAATAGGGCCACCAAAATGGCCAATCATACATATAAGTGGGCCACGCAAGAAGGCTAAGGCCCACAAACAAATCCTAGAATACACAATCACTGAGGATGATGTTGATCTAATCGCAGAGAGGGTGGAGGACCACGCAACAAAAGAATATGAGGAGGCTGAGAACCAAAGAGGAAGGATAAGAAATGAGTTGGCCAACATTAAGTAGGTCTTGTAACATATACAAGTAGCCCAAAGACAAGATAGGGGAGAATAACAGATCCACCAACCAATAGAGGCAAGGGACAAAACCACGTAGAATGAAGAAGACACAATCCAAATCATAATGAAAGAAAGTCCAAGCTTCTAGATAACACCATATATGTTGCTGGTCGACGAGGCTATAACACAGAAGCCACTTAAATACTTGGCACAAGTACAATTGGTATTGGCTAAAATACCAACAAAGGCATTGTACAAGCTACAAGTCAATGTCACAGAAGAAGTGCAATCACGAGTCAGAGAATATGCGGTAGAATTGCAAGTAACCAGACATCAAAAGGATGCACTAAAAATTGTGATAGAACAGGTCCAACTGGAGACAAAGGAAGAGAAGCAATGCGTCAATAAATTGCAGCAAAAGCTGAAGGAACTCTTCACTAAATTTCTAGACATTGTGCAACTAGTCGTGAGCAATGCAAAAGAACAGATTCAAATCATCGTACAGACTCTTGAGGACTATAAGAATAATATCGAGGAACTCAAAGAAATATTAGCACTAACCACTCCTCCTGAATTTACAGTTGAAAGGGAACATCAGGCAGTTATGCAAGTAGAAACGATGGAGAAAGAAGCTAAAATGGTCACATAAGTTTTTGACAAGACCACGCAACTATGGATGACGTTGGAGGAAGATGACAATGTCCAACAACTAGAGAAATAAGAGGAAGAAATCAACACTACAATCTAGAAGCTAAAGCAACGACAAAAGGCCATGATAATTATAGAATGGTTAAAGGATGCACAAGAGATGAAGACCCTGAATATAGATTTGAAGACTGAGCAGAATAACAAGTAGGCCGGGCAAGCCCAGTTAGAACCTCTCAAGGAGAAAGAATCACAAATAATTGTGTAACTGGAGGAGGATAAGACAAGGATGGCTCAGGATCATGCCGAGAGTGCAGAGTCTCTCAAGGAACACATCACGACGCATAGGGTAGAAGATCTCACAAAGAAATATGTGAAAGCGAGATAAAAAAGGGAAAAATTAGAAGGAAAGTTTCATAGCTTGGCAAAGAATTTTCAAGGAGAGCACACCTCCTGAGTGGCTAGGGATGAGCCACATGTCAGTGTCGGGGGCCTATTAGGTGCAGGCCTATTTTGAGAAGGAAGTCTCTTTTGGGAACATGCCTAGTTTTGGAGAAGGATCTATTTTGAGGAAATACCTAACTTTGGAAGGGAATACCTAATGTTGGAGCGCAAGCAATAGGTGGCAAGAAAGAAACATGCAAAAAAATAAGGAAAAGCAACATGCAAGAGGAAACGAAACGTGGCACGAAGGTAGGAAATCCTAACCATGATAGGGTTAGGGTTTTTGACAAATATTATAATGGATATAATCCATAGAGTAGTATAAATAAATACCTATGAGGTCTAGAGAAGGAGAGTTGTAGTCAGAGTTACTAAGGAGGATTTATGTTGTTGATTGTAATAAGTCTTGTACAAGAGTCAAATAAGCTAGTCCTTGAAGTTTAGGTCATAGGTTGTGGAGCCCAATGTGAACTAGTCCACCTCACATAGGGATATTACCCTTATCTGGATTGTATTACTATATATGTAATGCGCGCAATGCAATATTTTGCAACAGATTGAATAAAAGAGAAGAGAGCCAAATCTTTGTGGACATAGCCATAGGAGGGGGTGAACCATGGTAAACTTTGTGTTACGTGTGATTGTTAATGAATGTTTACTTTATGTTTATCATTAGCGTATGAATGAATGGTTAAAATAAAATTATCACCATGCATGCATATGTTTAAAGATAAAAAAACATAGAAGTACCTGAATATTTAACAAGGGTAATGCATAAGAAAGAAATAATGCACTCACAGATCCCCACTCATTCCTAGACTGCAAACACTTGATTATTGCAGTCACCCATGAAATCTATCTTGGGTGAGACTACATTGTGCACCATGTGCATAGCGTTTCCTTCTAGTTTACCAAGAGGGCCAATATTTTTGATGGTTTTGTTGGAAACTTGTTGAAATTCAAACCTAGGTTATCCCAACATCAAGTGAAAGAATAAACCAACATTCATCCTTTCTTCAACTACATTTTGTTGAGGTGTATAACGAGCAATATTTTTCCTTTTTATACTACATTTCTTACATAATTCTTCAAATTCATTCCCACAGAACTCTCCACCATTATCCATCCTCAAAACCTTAATTTGTTTCTCTCTTTGATTCTCAACAAGAGCCTTAAACTATTTAAACCTGTTAAAGACTTAAGATTTCTTCTTGAGTAAATATATCCAAGTATTCCTCGATAATTCATCTATAAATGAGACATAGTACATAGATTTTCCTAATGATGGAACCAACATAGGTACAAAAACATTATTGATCACTAGCTGTAAAAGTCCTTCTTCCCTCGTTGCACCAGAGGGGGCTATGACCCGATTTTTCTTCCCATATACACAATGTTCATAGAAATCAAAATATAGAGAGTAGTTAGATATACCTTCAACAATGCCTTTACCATGTAGTAGTTGAAGACCCTTCTCTCTGATATTCCCCAGTATTTGATGCCAAAAGATAACCTTTTCTCCAAAGACTGTAAGAGTTGTTTCTTCTTCAGCTCCAATATCATGAATAATGGAACTGTTACAACCATCACTAATAGTTCTTCCTTGCAACTTATACATATTTCGAATCCAAACTCCCTTCAGCAACACCATTGCTCCTCGAACCATCGTGCAGGTTTATTTTTCAAATATTATTTTTACCCTTTCGTCGTCCATTTTACTTACAAAAATTAAATTTATATCAAATCCTGGAATGCGCAGAAAACTAGGAAGTGTTATAATACTTCCATCTATGAGACAAAAATTGACTCTTCCTCGTCCTATGATTTTGTTTGTCGAGTCATCACCTAGGAAAACATTACCTCCTTCATACCTTTCATATTCACAAAACCACTCCATGTGGGGAGTCATATGAAAGGATGCACCTAATTCAACCATCCATGCCTTGTGATATGCATGTGTGCTTGAAGAATCCAAGTACACATCCCCTCCTTCTTCCTTGGAGTTCTTTTCTTTTATAGAGGGAGCACTTTCAGATCCATTCACTCTCTCAATTTTATTGGATCTACATTACTTCTTGAAGTGAACTTATTTTCCACATCTCTAGCATACCTTTACAAAATTTCCGGGAGATTTAGATATACCCTTAGATTTAGATCTCCCACTTGAGGACTTACATCTATTTATTTCCTCGGAGTGTCCTCTTGCCAATAATGCATTTGTGCTCTATCCTTCCATGTTCTTTTGTCTCATCTCCTCCGACAACAAGGATGAGACCACATCATCAAAACTCAAATTAGGTGTATTACTACCTATGGCCACAACCAGAATATCCCATGAGTCTGGTAAAGAGAACAACAAACGGATACACTTATCTTCATCTGAAATTTTAATCTCAATAGATAATAACTGACTTACCATAATATTGAAGGTGTTCAAAATCTTTATCACCAAGTCTCCATCTCTCATCCTCAAGTTATACAACTTCTTCCACAAGAACAATTTACAGGGACTTAGACTGATACAAGTTCCCTAACTTATCACATAACTCCGTGGTTGTATTTTTCCCTAACACATTCAGTAATACTGAATCTAAGAGAGACAATTAGATTGTTCTCTTCGTTTCTGATCCAACTTTTTTGAATCATCTGCTGAAGTTCCTATAGGTGTAGTATCTGGATCCATCGTGATTGTAACATCCTTGACCCTCCAGAGACCGGGTAATGCTACCATGTAGAATATACACTTATATGATATATATGCATTTTAATGAATTTAAAACACTTAATCATGATAACACACAATTACTTATACCATTTCAGATTCAAACAAGGTTAACAGTAAATCCACATGCAACGAAATACATGATAACATTCAAGCATCACAAAACATGCATAAAATAAATAATTAAGCACAAAAATGATACTTATCTTTTAGTTGGAGTAAATCCACCAACTTTGTGCAGATCTTCCACTAACCTCCCAGCCTTAGACCATGCTTCTCATCACTCTCAGTAGTAGGTAACCCCTGAGCTAGGACTAAACTCCTTCGGGAAAGGGAATTCTAGGCTTGGCAAGGACAACAAGGAAGTTGCACAAAGCAACGGGAAGGTTATTTTATCTTAGAATCCACTTACGCCCACAACCCACTGACCCTCATTCCCTACACGCTTACTACACCAAAGGAGGATACACCTTCACTAATACAATTCCATCGACTAGTACCCCTCCCTTACCTTCGGCTTCAACAACAGGATGGACCAAAAGTCTCAGAGTACTGTAGCTTCTATGGGAATCCCTTCCAGGAGAACTCACTTCCCAACAAACTCTCTCACCTCGAAAAGTTTCTCATAGACCTGACAACATGCCTCTTCAACCAGTATTCGACTGAGCAACAAACAGTTATGGGTGACAACAACAGAAATAGGGAAAAAATGGTATGGACACCCAAAAAGGAAAAAACCTAACACTAAGTCACAACACGGCTTAGGCGACTACAATTGTGTTCGCTTCATAGGAAGCAACACAGGATGACTTCACGGTTTTTGGCTTTGGATATGCGTTAGGGTATCCAAACATTAGATGAGAGAGCTCTCGAGTTCATGTGCAGGATGGGATAATGGCAGGATGACCCCCCAACACAATTTGACGCTTCAGCTTTAACTACATGCACCCATGTCAACACTTGTCTTCTTAGAGATGCATGTGCTCCATTTAGTCTACGTCCCACTTTCCAGGAACTTAGGATAACAAAAACACATCATGTTCACCTTAGTCTTTAGGAATTAATATTAAAATATTATTCCTCTAGAGGTAAGCCCCCTAGCTTAGTCCCTAGGCCCAAATACTTATCTCCCCCCCTTCCTTACCCTACCTAGTGGAGCTTAGTCCCTGATAAATCTTCTTTGTGGTCAATCTACATGCAACAATGTTTATATTTTTTTATTAATGTTCTTCATAATTACATATACAAAAATCAGGCTCATTGGCCTTGGCGTTTGGCTCACCAGCCTAATAAACACATAAGTATTTCAACTTATAACCACTTGGCTCACTAGCCTATAAGAAAAATTACAATTCAGAAGGGGATCCACCTTGGGGTATTAAAATCCCCTCCCCTAATTTTTTCACTGTCCTCAGTGCAACTTATTTACAGAACAACAACAAGATTTGAAAAATCTTCAAAAAGATGTGGGTACTCTGCCCACATAGCATCTTCATGCTCCCATGTTGCATCCTCAGGACCATACTAGGTCCACTGGAATTTTACAAGCACTATGGCTCAATTCTGGAGCTCCTTTCTTTTTTGGTATACACACCGGATGCACCTGCAAGATGAATTCTTTCTCCACATGAATCACATTCCAATCGATTACATGATTAGCATCAGGTATATATTTCTTAAGCAATGAAATATGAAACACATTATGTACAATCATGGATGCAGGAAATGAGATCATATATGCAACTAGTCCAATCCTTTCTAGGATTTCAAATGCCCCACAAAATCTGGTTGCCAACTTTGAACAGTTTCCCAGCCTCATGGAACTTCTGTTGGCTTTCACTTTCAAGAAAACATGATCACGCACCTTAAAATCCCTGTGGGTCATGTTCTTATCAACATAAGTCGTATTCTTGTCTTGGGAAGCTTTCAATTTCTGCTTAATCTTTAGCATTTGTTATTCCATTTCCTTGAGCAACTCTGGCCCAACCACTTCTCTATCACTTGGGTTATCCAAACTTACTGGAGTGTTTCACTTTCTGTCGTAAAGTGCTTCAAACGGGCTCATCTTCAGTGATGCTTGATACCCATTGTTGTAGGATAATTCTACCAAGTGTAGGTAGTCTTCCCATTTATATGTTTTATCCATCACATACATCCTTAACATGTCTTCTATCACTTGGTTCACCCTCTCTGTCTACCCATCGGACTTAGGATGATAAGCAGTGTTGAAGTTTAGATTCATTCTGAACCCTTTGAATAACCCTTTCCAGAATTTTGAGGTGAATTTTGGGTCTTTGTCAGACACAATTGTCTTGGGAACACCATGCAATTGTGATATTTCCCTCATAAAGATATCGACAACATTAGCTACCTTGTGAGTAGTCTTCAATGGAATAAAATGGGCAACTTTCATAAGATTTTCCAACACCACCATGATTGAATCATGTGTTTGTTTGTTCTGGGCAATCCTGTGATGAAATCCATTGTCACTACTTCCCACTTCCACTCAGGGATGGGTAAAGGTTGTAGAAACCCTACTGAGTGCCTGTGCTCATATTTAACCTTCTGACACTCCATACATCTGGCGATGCATTCTGCAATTTCCTTTTTCATACCTGGCCAAAAGTAATAGCTTTTGACTACTGCCACAATTTTCTGATATCCAGGGTGTCCAACCTAAGCCACATTATTCATTTCTTTCAGAATCATAAATTTCAATTCCTGGACATTAGGTACATAAACTATGTTTTTGTACATTAGTATTCCATCAACTCCCAACTCATAATCTTCCACTTTCTATAGCATCTTACCTTGTTGTAGCTTTGCCACCAACTCCATGTACTGCAAATCTGCATTTCCAGCTTCCAAAATTCTACCCTTAATATTAGTTTGGTACATGATAATGGTTGTAGCATGTAATTCATGCACTCTCCTACTGAGTGCGTCAACCACTTTGTACTCCTTTCCTTTGATATGCTTGATATCAAAGTCGTATTCACAAAGGAATTATAACCACCTACTATGCCTAGCATTCAAGGTTGGTTGATCAAACAAATACTTCATACCATTATGGTTCACCCTCAGTTCAAACCTCCCTCCCACGAGGTAATGCCTCCATTTATTTAGAGTGTGAACAATGGCCGCCAACTCCAAATCATGAGTGGCATAGTTCTTTTCATGCTCTTTCAGCTTCCTGGACTCATAAAATATTACAAATCCATTCTTGTTGAGGACTCCTCCCAGTCCTTCTTTTCATACATATGTACAGAATACAAAATCTTCATTCAGATCTGTAAACCTCAGGATTGGAGCACTGGTTAACAACTGCTTCAATCATTGGAAGCTTCTCTCACATTCTTTTGTCCACTGAAACTTATTCTCCTTTGCAAGGAAGTGACGGGGTGAGCTATCCTTGAGAATCCTGCAATGAAACTTCTATAGTATCCATCTAGACCCATAAAGGATCTGAATTCTATCACATTCTTTGGAATTGGCCATTCTCTAATGGATTCTATCTTCTCAGGATCCATGGCTATCCCATCCTTTGAAATTATATGACCCAAGTAATGGATCTGCTTTTGATAAAACGAGCAATTGATCAACTTGGCATACATTTGGTGCTCTCTTAGCACCTGCAACACCATATTCAGATGATTTCATGCTCTTCCTCTAACTTGGAATACACCAGGATGTCGTCCAAAAAGACTATGACAAACTTGTCTAGATATTCCATGAATACACCATTCATTAGGCACATAAAAAAAACGAGTGCATTTGACAACCCAAATGGAACCATTGTGAATTCATAATGACCATACCTTGTGATAAAGGTGGTCTTTCTGATGTCTTCATCCTTTATTCTTACCTGGCAATATCCTGACCTCATATCTATATTTGAAAATATCTTGGCATCCTTCAACTGATCAAAGAGATCATCGATCCTTGGCAGAAGATACTTGTTCTTAAAAATCACTTTGTTTGATTGTCTGAAATCGATGCACAATATCAATGTCCCATCCTTCTTCTTCATGAATAGGACTGGAGCTCCCCAAGGTGACACACTTGGGCATATATGCCCCTTCTTCAAAATCTCTTCAAGCTAAATTGCAGTTCTTTCAGCTCCAATGTACTCATTCTGTAAGGAGTTTTTGACACTAGAGCTACTCTAGGCATCAGGTTAATAGAGAAGTCAATGTCTCTCTTCAGGGGTAGTCCTGGTATCCACTAGAATACATCCTCAAAATATTTTAATACTGCATGGTATTCAATACTTGAAACCTTATCCTTTGGTGCTTCCTTCATGTGGGCTACAAATAATTGACAACCTTTCCTATAGCACTTCTTCAATTGCATTGTTGAGATTTCTCTAACAGTAACTTCCCTGGGAATTCCTTGGATTTTTCTCTGATTCCCTTCCTCATCCAAGCAAGTGAATGCCTTGTTACAACAGTCTAAGATGGCATGGTGTCAGTCGAACCAATCCATCCCAATTAGATAGTCATAGGAACCTAAAGGTAAAATGTTCAATTCGTCTCTCATGCTCAGTCCATTCATGTCCACTAGACAGGACTTAACTAATTCCATAACCTTTCTCTTGGTTCCTGTATCTAGATGTACTAACCAAGATTTTCCATGTTTGCTTCTCGACAATTGAAAACATTCCACCACTCTAGGATCTACATAACTATGACTAGCCCCTGAATCAATTAAAATAGTAAAGGCATGGTTGTTGATCATACCTTCCACTTCAATCATGTGCGACTGAGATTTTTCTTGCTTGTTTTCCAGGGATGCGTAGATCCTTGGTACTCTACTTCCCATGTCCTCTATTGTTTCTTCCTGCTGAACATTATGGATAGATATCACTTTGTCATTTTTGTGGGGAAATATCTATACCTATGATTTCCTTTACAGCCCCAACATTCCATAGGTGGATTTCTTGGCATTTGTCCACCCACTTCAGCCTTCCTAGACTCTCTAAAACCTGACTGTCCTTGAGGGATATTCCTGAAAAATGGTGGTTTGATTCCCTTTTTCCCCTACTCCTTCTTAAACTTCTTCTTGTCTTCCCAATCTTTTTGGAAAGTAGGATTTTCTTTTTGTTGATCATATAAGAATTTTTCTCTCCTTATAATTTATTCTATTGTTTTTGGGTCATCATACTAGATCTTGTCACTGATGGAAGATAGCAGTCCATTCAGATGCCTTTGAATATTGACAGTCTCATCTTTGATGAACGAGACATACTTCAACAATTCCAAAAACCTTCATTCATATTCATCAATGGTCATACTTCCCATCTTGAGTTCCAAGAACTCTTTCATCTTTTTGTCATAGTACCTCTTAGTTAAGTACTTCTTTTCAAAATGGTTCTTGAACTCCCTCCAAGTAACATTCTTCTCTCTGACGTGTTCTACTTGCACAATATGATCCCACCATATGGATGCCTTTCCTTTAAGTTGGTAAATGGCCATTCTTCCCTCTACATGAGAAGAATAGTTCTGCAGTTGCAAATATTTCCTCATGCCCAGTAGCCAAGTATCGACATCTTAATCCTTCTTGTGTTCTCTGTGAAAAGTAGGAGGTTTAATATTGTTCATTTCACCCTTCAGTTCATCCACTCCAGATCTCCTATGCTTTCTGGTAGGAGATGGGATTGAAATATTGTGTGCCTCCTTATTGGAATGTTTCGGGGAGTGACAATGATGCCTACTAACACTTCTTGATCTTATTTTCCTCTCAGGGTTCTTGTGACTCCCTGTTTTGCATGAGTCACTCTCCTTATCCAACTTCTTTTCGATTCTTTCCAGAATCTGCATCAACTTTAAGTTAAATTTTCCTTGTTGATCCTTGACTTTCATGAGATTTTTGTTATCTTCTTGGTGAACCTGGGCATCTTTCTGCAATCATTCAATGATTTTCATCATATGCCCTTCCTTTTACATCTCTCCTTCATGCCCATTAGAGTTCGATTCTTCCACTCCTAAATGGACATCCATTCCTTTTACTTCATTCTCCGTACTGGAAGCATTATGTGCCTCTTCCATTTCTCTACACTCAGTGGAAATTCATTGTGGTCCTGACACTCATTGAACTCTACAAACACAACTTGCATTCAAATGAAATTTGTTAGGTCGTCAATCCTTAACAATTCTCACAGCATTCATAAACCAATTTGAAAGAAAAACATTCATATTTCATTTTCTTTCCGAGATTTTCTCTGCTCTGTAATAATTTTTGGGCACTAGCCCCTTCCTCTCAGTCCCCAACCCATGTGATCACGAGCTGTGACCAAGCGCTAAGTCAAAAGGTGCTTACTTGGGCCTTCGGCTTCAGAAATTTTCAAAGCACAACACACCAATCCCTCGAAGTTCTGAGTTACCAAACTCGTGAAGTAGAGTGGATCAATAGTCCATGTCTACTGAGAATCCAATGAATGACACTCACTATGGAACCTCAGGTGTCTGAGTTCCGGGACTTTGGAGTTTCAGAGGATCTCGCATCCACACACCCAAACTGTTAATCTTCGAACATTCCCAATCACCTTTGGTGATGTCATTATGTCACATCACTTAATGTTTTCCAATTGTGTGGGCATGCAGTGGTGGTTTGGAGAAACCCACTTTTCATATCGTAATTCTTCTTCTAACACAGACATGTAACCCCTCGATGAAACTGCGGTTTGGATTGCGGGACCACCTTGGATAATTAACTTCCATGCAATTTGGGTCCCCACAATTCCTTCTGGCTATTGATCCTAATGTATCATGATCAACTCTTGTGTGGGTCCTCTGACCTTTAACTTCGTTACGTAACCTCGGGCCCCACTAACCCTGATCATATAGGATGCCACATGGCGGAATACTAGCGACTGACTTGTGGCCCAATCAGATGGGTGTCACACGTCACATTCCATATGGCATTTCAACCTTCCACAGTTCGAAACCCATTGACATGTGGCACACAAACCATGTTTCCACATCAATATAAGTGACATCATCATGCCAAGCTACTCTAGAGCTTCGAAACTTCATTTTCTGAAATATTTCATGCTTTCTTCCTTCCAATATCTCAAATTCTGAACTTCCAAACTTCTCTACCCTCCCCAGATCTACAGTGTAGATATCTCCTGTGACTTTGGAGCTTCGAGATTCAACCTTTCTCTTGTTTCTGGCATCAGACTTCACTGAAGTTGCGAAGTCCAAAGGGATTTCGGGTTAAATCTTCTGCACCTTCCCCAGATATTACAGTCGTAATGGATTTCCCTTCCTTCTGAACAGATCCTATGACGCATAACAAAATCTGTTATCTTGCGGATTTCCAAAGGAATTCATGGCTAACTTCCTCGCAACATTACCAGATCTGACGGTCGTGAAGGATTTTCCTTCTCCCAAACATATCCTAAGGTCCACATTACTTTACAGCCCAATACCACTTATGTCATGGTTTTAGGACACCGCTACTCCTCCTGAGCTTCGTAACACAACCAAGGTAACTTGTTGGCACTCAGGAAGGTTCCAAGGTTCAAAATTTGTCCTGCAGACACAATTTTCTCTTGAAAGGTTGGGTCTAATGACCACTTATCCATCCCATTCAACCTCATTGTTGAAACCTTGGCTCTGATACCAATTTGTAACATCCCCGACCCTCCAGAGATTGGGTAATGCTACCATGCAGAATATAAAATTATATGATATATATGCATTTTAATGAATTTAAAACACTTAATCATGATAACACACAATTACTTCTACCGGTTCAGATTCAAACAAGATTAACAATAAATACACATGCAACAAAATACATGATAGCATTCAAGCATCACAAAACATGCATAAAATACATAATTAAACACATCAATGATACTTATCTTTTAGATGGATTAAATCCACCAACTATGTGCAGACCTTCCATGAACCTCCCAGCCTTAGAACGCGTTGCTCATCACTCTCAGCAGTAGGTCACCCCCAAGCTGGGATTAAACTCCACCGGGAAAGGGAATTCTAGGCTTGGCAAGGACAACAAGGAATTTGCACAAAGAAACAGGAAGGTTATTTTATCGTAGGAGCCACTTATGCCCACAACCCACAGAACCTCATTCCCCACATGCCTGCTCCACACCAGGAGGATACACCTTCAATAATACAATTCCATCAGCTAGTACCCCTCCCTTACCTTGGGCTTCAGCAACAGGATGGACCAGAAGCCTCAGAGTACTGTAGCTTCTATGGGACTCCCTTCCACAATAACTCACTTCCCAACAAACTCTCTCACCTGGGAGAGTTTCTCATAGGAATGAAATCCTGCATCTTCAACCAGTATTTGACTCAACAATAGACAAGTATAGGTGACAACAACAACAACAGGGAAAAATTGGTATGGACACCCAAAAAGGAAAAAACCTAATGCTAAGTCACAACACAGCTCACGTGACTACAATTGCGTCTGCTTCACAGGAAGAAGCACAGGATGACTTCACATTTTCTGGTTTCAAAGATGCGTGAGGGTATCCAAAGGTTAGACGAAGGAGGTCGTGGGTTCACATGTAGGATGGGAGAATGGAAGGATGACCCCCCAACACGAGTTGATGCTTCAGATTTAACTGCATGCGCTCAGGTCAAAACTTGTCTTCCTGGAGATGCATGCACTCCATTTAGCCTACGTCCCACTTTCTAGGAACTTAGGATAACAAAAACACATCATGTTCACCTTAGTCTGTAGGAATTAATATTAAAATATTATTCCTCTAGAGGTAATCCCCCTAGTTTATCCCCTAGGCCCAAATACTTACCCCCCCCCCCTCCTTACCGTNTCCCCCATAAATCTTCTTCGTGGTCGGTCTACACACAACATTGTTTATATTTTTTTATTAATGTTCTGCATAATTACATATACAAAAATTAGGCTCATTGGCCTTGGTGTCTAGCTCACCAGCCTAATAAACACAAAAGTCTTTCAGCTTATAACCACTTGGCTCACCAGCCTATAAGAAAAATTGCAATTTAGAAGGGGCTTGGCCTTGGGGTATTATAGTGATCCATTGATCTTTGTCTACCAACAAATCTTCCATCTTGAGCTTCCACAACTCAAAACATTGTCCATTAAATTTCCCGATCTCTATTTTCGAACTCCTCGCCATTTATTTTCACTTGAAGAATCAATACTGTAGATCTCCTACTGTAACAAGGATTATCACAATCCCAAGCCAAGCCCTTGACCACAAAGGAGTCCCCCTAAAGACAATAATTTCTCTGATACCAAATGTAGATTTAAACCTTGTACAATTATTTACTGCAAACATATTTTTAGTAAAAGAACAAAAAATATACAATGGAAAATACACACATTACACATATATTTTTCCCTTGCAAATCCAAACCGGGAAAACCAAGCTATTCTATATTCATTCCACATCATACATTGTTTACAATACAATATACATATAGGATCCTGTAGCATCCAAAATCCTAATCCAATAACATGTATTCGTCAACAACCCTAATTCCTTAATCGAAAATAGAAAACCCTCAATGAAAACCATGTGCGAAAAAACCACCCAAAAATGGACTGAAAAAACCATCGTTCTAGTCGTGCAAAGAATATAACACATACCCAACACCATCAATTTCACCAATTATCCAATTCAACATCAAATAAACAAACACATCTAACTACACATGCACTTCAACAAAAAGATCATTCATGATCGCATTATTGAAGTGATTGTTTTCCCTACAGAAGATCAAGCTGCAAACATTTTTGCAAAGTCTCTTATAGAAGAGAAGTTTTCAAAACGTTGATCTATGTTAGGAGTTCATGATGTTTTCATTATCAGGGTATAGGATCTAAATCCTCCTTCCTTCTCCTACCATGTTACGTATGTAAATCCTTCAATCCTATCCCAAGTTGTTCTTAAGGGGGGATGTTAGGATATTTATACACTTAGGAGTTATTTAATATCAAATTGGTCTAATGTGTCGTTAGGTTAAAGTGTGTTTCTTTAGTATGCATTTGTAGTTGGGAAATTTGGCGGTCAAGATATTTTCCCGACATGGAGTGATCAGATGACTCATATTATTATTGATCTTAATGGCTACATCGATCCATGGTTTAACACCAGATTGGTCTATGATCTCTATTTAAATATCATGGAGGGTCATTTTTTGATGATTTCTTGTGAGAAACTCTCTTCTAAATCTCTCTATAATATTTTATTTTGCATTAATAAATGTATCCAAGTGGCCACGTAGGTTGGGGCTGTGGATGTTTCCCCATAGGGGTTTTACCATGTAAAAAAACCAGTGTATTGATATTTGATCTGGTTGTGAGAGTGATTACTAAAGGTGTTTGTCTTCTCTTGGAGTACCTATGTTTTTGAACAATATGTCTGTTAAGAAACAAAAGAAGGACAACAAATTAACACCCAAATATTATGGCCCCTATAAGGTTTTGCAAAGGATTGGAAGTATGGCTTACAAATTGGAGATGTCTCTGTCTTCAAATGTACATCTAGTATTCCATGTTTATTTCTTAAAGAAGGTAATCAACAATAAGATCCTAGTCAAAACTATTTTACTAGAGATTGATGAAGAAGGGAAAATAATACTAGAACCATAAAAAATACTTGCAACAAGGATTAAGTAGCTAAGAAATTGAGCAATTATTGAGTACCTCGTCAAATGGAAGAACCTAACAATGGAAGGGACAACACGGGAAAATGCTTTCTTCATGAAGAAACACCTGTGAATAGTTAAGTGTTGAGGAAAACAATTGTTTGAAGGGGACGGGCGTGTCAATCCCTATACAAAACCCCATTTTATGTTTAAAAACACTTATTACTTGCGCTATATTTTGAATTATTACATTTCTAGAGTTATATTTGTATGTAGGATATAACCCTTGATTGTACCCTTTGTATCCTATATATATATATACCAACTATACGTAGTGTTAGGATCATCGTATCTCATTTCTACATTGATTATATTGTAAAAGGAGGTTTCACCCTTGAAGTGGACTGTTATTCATTGATTTTTTTTATCATTCTCAAGGTTTTGGTTCATAAAAATGTCATATCATGATAATTACTTATGAAACCAAACTATGTGGTGCATGTGTGACCATTAATCATAATTTAGGAATCATTTAATCACCTTAAAATATAACTCTTGACTTGTCAAGAAATTCCTTGAAGAGATCCATGGGATCTATGATTCCATTGTCTAAGGTTAGACTCCATTTATTTTAGAACTCATTCAAGAATAGTGTGAATTTCAGGGGGGCTTCATCAAATGCAACCCACCAAACTTCACCCTATTGAAACTGAAGTCATATCCATTCCCCTTAATTTTCAAACTAAAATGTTTATAGGTTCGCTACTTTCAACATTACAAAATAGGGATAAATGTCGGATTATGATAATTACTTATCAAACCAAAATTTGTGGCATGTTTGATTAGAAATCATACTTTAGGAATCATTTAATCACCTTAAAATATAACTCTTAATATACAAAGAAATTCCTTGGAGAGATCCATCGGATCTAGGATTCCATTGTGTGACATTGGAATCCATTTCTTTTAGAACCCATGCTGGAATAGTGTGAATTTTAGGGGGAAATTCATCAAGTGAAACCATTCAAAATTTCACCATGTTGAACTACATATCAACTTGATGATACTTTGGTTCACATACTTGGACATATTTTTTGAGTTGCATGTTGAGTTATCTAGGATTCATTCTTTTGTCTTGATCACAAAATCCTAATGGAGGATCAAACTTTAGTGAAAAATATTGCATGCACAGTCATATCCATTACCCTTAATGGTCAAACTAAAATCATTATAGGTATGCTATCTTGAGCATTAATTAATAGGGATAATTGTTAGATCATGATACTTACTTATCAAACAATTTTTTTTTACATGTGTGATTAGAACTCATGCTTTAGGAATCATTTAATCACCTTAAAATAGAACTCTTCACCTTTTCCCTTCCCATTTGGGTTGTTTGAACTTTTCCCCTATAAGATGTCCTATCATCTGACTTGATGAAGCTTATTCTCTTTCCCTTCTCTACTTATTCATAAAAATCACCTATGCTTGAAAACACAAGGAAACCGATTCCTTATGAGAAAAGGTATGCAACTAAAGAGGAGATATATACAGTGTGATGTTTTTTCTTATATTTTTCTTGTGTTTTTCCATTTTAGGAAGTATGGTATTAACTAATGTTATGTGCCTAGAAAGAGTCTCTATGAATCTCTAGCTAATTTATTCATTGACATTAAGGGGAGCTCTTATACATTTCCTGTTGGTGGAAATATGACCCTGTAGTGGTTTGGACAATTTTGCTTGAGGAAATAATTCTTTCATGGGTGAAAACGAAGGGAGGTGGTAGTTTTCTACTATATTTTATATCTGCTACCATATCTTAATATAACTATTGACCTGCCAAACAATTACTTGAAGAGATCCATGGGATCTATGATTCCACTATCCTTGGTTAGATTCCATTTCTTTTAGAACTGATGCAGGAATAGCGTGAATTTTAGGGGGAACTTCATCAAGTATGACCTACCAAAATTTCACCTTGTTGAACTATAAGTTAGCTTGTTGATACTCCAGCTGCCATACTTGGACATATTGTTTTTACTTTTGTTATGTCCAACTCCAATTTTTGCAAAAAAAAAATTATTGTATAATTCCCTCTATACCAGGGTAAATTCATTATATTCTTTAAAGGCATATTCAATGAATGGATGAGTTTGATTGTTGGATCTGTAATTTTCCATTGGTATTTCTTCTCCTCTAGATATTTGTTGTGATTTTTACTTTGTTTTCTTTTCTAGAGCTCCACCATCTTAACACTGACTTGTATTATCTCCTCGAACATCTAATGGTGTGATAGTAAACTATGACTGATTTTCAGCCAATCTTTCATGAGGCCTTCTCTTCCTTTCCACATCTCTTGGAGACTAGATAAAATTTCTTATGAAATTCTAGAATATCTTATGAAATTATAGAATATCCAAATTTAGATCATATAGGATTAACGTAGAAGATTAAATCGAAATTAAAAGATAACAAAATTTCCTCCAACCATTCAAATTATGCATGTTTGTCATTTTTATAAAATATTGACCACAATTTGAGTTGCATGTTGAATGATCCAGCCTGCATTCTTTGGTCTTGATCACAAACTCCTAATGTAGGTTCAAAATTGGATAAATATTATTGCATGCAAACTCATATCCATTCTTCTTAATGTTTAAAATAAAATGTTTAGAGGTTTGCTACCCTGCGAATTACTTAATAGGGATAAATGTCACATCATGATGATTACTTATCAAACAAGAATTTGTGGCAAGTGTGATTACAACTTATAATTTATGAATAATTTAATCACTCAAGTTATGGAGGTGATGGTTTAAGGGTATGAAATTGGTAAATCATGTTCGAAGGAATAGAGACACGTACAAATCACTTGCATACTTCAGATATGCCAATTTGACTTCATTAAATTTTCATTTAGTATGAAATGATGACATAATCAATATGTGAATTGGGGCCAATGAAGAAAACTGGGACCCTTTAACACCATTATAAGAAAGGGTAGTCTTGATCAAGTAATTGAGGTGTGACTTCACTTGGTATGGGACTAATTTTAAACTTGTAGCCTATTTCAAAATTACGACTTTATGACACCAAGTTCAATAATGAATAGCCCAATCACAATCAAACTTATTTGAAATACTTCACATGTGGGAAAAAAATATTCCAAAAATGAGTTTGATTGAGAAATTAGGACCGATCATTGAATCGGGTAGGAGCTATAGCACTTTAGTGACTTGAGAGCCCGATTTAGAGTTTCAGTATTATTTGTACAATTGAATTTTAAAAGAAAACACCAAATGAAGTTTCAGAGAGGTCAATGAAAAAAATAAAATAGAATAGTGTTGAGAGTCCATACAGTTTGTATAATATAGATGGTGATGACAAGGTTCATTTTGGTGATCAAATTTGATTCTCAAATCATGGAAATGCAACATTATCTTAGTGAAAAGGGATCATAATTTGACAATTTGGGATGATTGAGAAATAGATACATGTCAAGGTTTTGGCTTAGTCATTTTTTTTTGAAATAATGAAAGAAAATTGGAAAGAAAGAATATATAATCAATTGAAATAAAAACAAATAAAAATAAAAGGAAGAATTAAAAATTATATGATGGAATTCATTAGAAGAATGGTTTCGATTCCAAAATTGAGACTCCTTTGCATTAAATTTACTATAATATGTCTTCAATTTGGCCATCAGAACTTATTTGCAAATCAGGGTGATTAAAGGTTCATCATAATAACGAATACAAATGCAAACAAAATAAGAACAAAAAAAACTAATAAAGAAAAGGTGAAGCAAACCCCGTTGGAAAAGTTGGAATCGATTTCCAAATCAAGAGTATGACATAGAAAACAAAGTGAAAGGAGGCACAATTTAAATATCCATCTAGATTTGGTAATTAGGATCTATGCATGTTTGAACAAAAATAAATTGAGGCAAGGGAAAACAATAAAAGGAAGAACTCAAGGATGAGATGGGAAGAAAACTCAGGAAATAATCCAAGTCAAAACCAAGCAAGTAAAGATGAAAGGCCCATAATGTAGCCATGCAATAAGAAATTAAAGTTAATGTTTAAAAGGAAGAGTCATATATAGATAAATAAGAATTAAGTTGGGGCACCAAGTTTCACTCAAAACATAGGGGGTTGTTGTCATAACAACATAGTGGTAGCAATCTATGTCCTTAGCTTAATTTTTTATTCAAAATATATATTTTTTCACATTGTATACTAATGGATTTGTTGAAATTGTATATTAATTTAACACTTTGATACATTCTAATTGTTTCATAAGTAATATATATTATGGATATTGATTTCAACAAATTTATATACCATACTAGTAAAGAAAAATGACAACTATCCTTCGTTATGTTCTACCATTTTCCCTTCAACCCACCTACATTCCATTGTTTTGCACCATCTTCACTTCAACCTACCCTGAGTGATATCCTAGTTATTTGTGTACATGTAACATGTGTAGTGTGGAATCTCTCAATGTAATATTCCTCATAGGATATGACGTTGTGTTGGGATCAACCTTGCAAAGGTCACCATGAGAATAGGGTGGAAATTACCCTACCACTCTAATTCCCTTCACAACATACATATTATCATAGAATTGAGGTCACTCCTCCCTCATATGTGGGAGAATGAGGATGATAGCATGGTTTTTTCCTCTATAAAATCCATTTATACATAGTTGGAGAAAATCGTGGCCAAAAGTTTGTCCAAATTTGGGGTTTCCCTATGGGACCTTTGGTTTCTGAGGAATCTTGGTGGTGATTTTGGAATAATAGGTATGAATTCAATTATAATTTATGGAGCTAGAGTTGGTTGCAATTTCAATAACAAAATGGCACAAGATTTGAGTCATAGTTTCATCTTCAATTTATCCCATCTTCATGGATTTGTAATTATACATATGAATCCCAAAGGGTTGGGACTTGAACTTCAAATAGTTTTCTCACAATGCATTCATTTTTCACCAAATCTTTCCAAGTTGTAGTATCCTTGTCTTTCATGATAACATAGGCTTGAGTGTCCCTAACATTATTTTTTGTAAGTCATTAACTTCTATTTTATTTTTATTTAATCAAATTTACAACCCCAAAAAGTTTCTTTTAAATGGGAAATAAAATGTTGGGTATAGTCTACATGGAATACTTTCTTCTTTGGTTTTGGCATTTGAACATTGGGTATAGATAAAAATGACAAAACTATGGGAGTTCAATTTTAAAATTATAGGGTTTCAAATAAAATTAATAAGGAAATGGATTTTTATAGAAGATATTGTAGTGGAGTTTATAGTCCTCCATGATCCAATCACTACCTCGATTTTGAAAAGCCCCACAAATACCCCCACCTTTTCTATCCAAGCTTCCAGCACCACCCCAAGGGCCACCATGTTCTTAGGGTTATCAAGGTTATTGTCTTGATCCTCACAACATCCTACAATCTCACAATAGAAGGCTGGGATCAAATTTCTCATCATTTGATATGATGGATGGAAATTATTATTTGGGCATTCATTCATTCAAATGACCACTTTCAAATGATAATACCTATTCATTCTAGATGACTTAAATAGATGTTGAGATATTCCCAAGTCTGTTGCCATTCATCTTGGTTAGATGAGAATGCAATATATTTTCCATCAAGAAATCAACTAGGCATGGTGTCAATCTAGGGGCCTTGAATACGAGACTAGATTCTTCCCTCCTTTCCCTATTTTGCATACACAATTATGTATATATTTGTGTTCCCATAA
>SNQJ01S0112021.1:0-22384 GCA_010110895.2 Picea sitchensis | reverse complement strand
CTGTGCACTCTCTATCTACTTTTGTCTTCTAGTTCTCAATCTATCATACATTTAAGGTTCTACAACAAAATCTTAACCATCTTCACCAACCATTTGGGTGTCCTTGGCATTAGAGTAGATTATTTAATTTCTTATCCAAATTAAGGTAGAATTTCAAGAGTGTTAGTAACAATGATATCTTGTGCATCAACATACTTCTCAAATTTTGTTGTACATGCTTCATCAAAAAAATAAAATTCTTTATTACAAATTTCTGATTTTCCAATTCCCATAAGAAATATGCCTTCGACTGCTCCTCATATCCAAGAAAATTAATACACTTGTGCACTCTATCAGAAAATTTGAATTGTGTTTCTCCTTTGGAATATGAATATAAAAGATGCTCCCAAATATATGCAATTTTTAACAGTATATTTGTGATCACTCCATGCTTCCTCTAGAATAACATTCCAAATAAGTTTAGTCAAACTTCTATTGATCAAATAAACCACACAATTACAATGTTCAATCCTTTCTAGTGAATATTTATATACTTCAATATGCAATGTGCCATGTTGTAAATAACATGATTCTCACACTCTACAACTCCATTCTATTTTTGTGTATAAGACGTTGTGAATTGCCTCTTAATATCATGTTTTTCTGGCTTAAGTATCTTTAATCTTGAAGGTGATATTTAGAGGTTATTTAGGTATCTCTCCTCAAGTATTGGTCATACTCTTGTTGGATCCTCTCAAGAAGTGTAAGGTTCTCCACACAATTCCATTGATGTGGATTGTGAAGACTATGGTCCAATGGAATTTCCTAAGGAGATTGGTCCTCATTTCTAGCTTACACAAGATCTAAGATGAAGGGTAAGAGATCATTTATTTTATATTTTAAAACACCTATAGGTCATCGGTCTCCTGACGTCCCTAATTTCGGTCACATGGAATTCTTGTCGTTAGTATATAGTTGATCGTTGCTCCACCAACGTTTCCATCCATCGGGCTTCTGACGTCCCTAACGTCGGTCGCATGACATCCTTGTCGTTGGTATATAGCTAACTGTCTCTGCACCAACTGTTGGGGCTTAGAAATGTCATATTTTTATCAACCTTTCCCTTCATCATTATTCACATTTCATCGATCCATTAACCTTTCATGATATCATTTTCATAAATATATTTGGGTTTCACTTTATTATTTTCCACTTTATTCATTTTAGTATTAAAAGGGAATTTGTGATTAAATATTAGAAAATCGACATTTTTTCATATATATCTAAAAAATGTGTGAGCTTTGTAATGTGTAGGAATATGTGAAGGATTAATTCAAAAGGACTTATCGAATACTTCCTCCACCATTTCAAGATTTGAGGAGTTAATTCAATCCTATTCCAAGGAGAAGATCATGGAGATTTGGTTGGCATATCTTATCCAAGATATATGAGAGATATGTGTGAGGATTTGAAGGGATTATATTTTGTAATAATGGGAAATTGGTTGAGACAAAAGTGGATCTATAATTATGAGATGCTTATCTTATTTTCAAAGCTCTCATGTCTAAAAGAGAGTGATCTCTCTTCACGAGGGGGTAGCCATTAGGATTCAAGTAGAAATCTGGATTAGTCTTAGATTTGTAATTGTTAAGAAAGGAATTCTTAGCTTTGATTCATAGTTTTGGTTTCCATTCTTTCATTATTATGTTATGAATATTGATTTGATTATTGTAATGTAAGATTGCTTCATTAGTGTGAGGTCACATATGTTGTTGTGTCATTCAACTCTTAACATGTTGTATTTCTTTTCCTTCATGTAGTTATACATTCCTAGATTAATTTTAGTTATGCAATTTCATTTCAGTCATGTGTTTTAAAAATTCAATTCCAACTTGTGTGTTTCAGCTTCTTGCATTAGATTAATGATTTAATTCCAGTTTTAGCTTTGATATTAGATTATATTAGTTCCGCTTCAATCCTGCATATACTTTGTGTGTGCTTCGTAAGTCTACGAACCTTAGATTGACAAATTAGATAGTTGGGCAAGTACTACAATGCAATTAATACAACATTAGTTTGGTACAACGTAATGACTTATGTTCCCTTGTTACGATTGTTGTTCCCTTTACAGGTAGTGACGTTCATCTGAATGGAATAATTTTCGTTCCCTTTATTACGATTGTTGTTCCTTTCACAGGTGTTGCATCTCTGGAGGATGAGGTATTTAAAAAAGAAGGTAAGAACCTATGTAGGAAACACGAAAAATGCTTGTGCCAACGACTACCTTCGGTTGATGCATAGAGGTTATTTTTAGGAAATCTTTAGAGCCCAACACCGACGTTTCTATCCATCGGGCTTCTGACGTCCCTAACATTGGTGGCATGGTGTCCTTGTTGTTGGTATATAGCTAACCATCACTCCACCGACATTGCGATCCGTCGATCTTTCGACGTCCCTAACGTCGGTCACATGGTGTCATTTTCATTGGTATATAGCTAACTGTTGCTCCACAGCCATTTCCAGTCATCGGTCTTCCGACGTCCCTAACGTTAGTCACATGGTGTCCACATTGTGGAGACTCACGAAATGGGACATCAAAATCCTGATGTATCCGACGTCGCTATAGCGACGACTATATGGGGTTTGGATAGTCAAATACAAGATGACACGTGTCTGCATTAAATGTCACAATAGAGATGATATCTATGGTGTCATAAAAGAGACATCATGTGAAATGACTTTGAGGGTTTCTGTTTTTTGTCATTCTCCCAACAATATAAAGTGGCAATTTTGTCGAACGTGCCATCGGAATTTGACCCAAATGTACTAGTGGTATTTCCCAATAGGTGTTTGGGGATGCTACATAAATGAATGTAACACTAAGAAAATATTGGTTGGTGATGATATATCTCTTAGTGTTGTATGGTCTAGACTAATTTAGGTATATAATGGTCATTTCAATGATTTATTTTGTGTTCCAAGTCTTTCCTACAACATTTTATTAGTATAGCAAATTACACATTTAGGTGAAGGTAAAATTATAGAGTTTTCACCTCACCAAGTTGTAATTAAGGATTTAAAAGATCCTTATCATGTCCTCGAAACTAGAATTGTTGATTATATTACCACATCATACAAGTTTAACAACTTTGGGTCATTATATTTTCCATCAATGTTCATTGCTCATAGCGATGACTCGAGAAAAATTTGGCATGAGAGGTTTGGTCATCTAAATTTTCACTCATTGCAACTACCATATAATCAAAAAAAGGTGATTGGTCTTCCTCTTGTTTCTTAGATATATGTTGTTTGTGTCGCTTGTGTTCTCTAAAAACATTGTCGGGACAATTTTGACAAATGTGCCTCTTGGCATGCCTCAGACTCTTTGCAGCTTGTTCTTAGTGATTTACATGATCCACTTGCTTCTCCTTATTTTATAGGTGAAAGTATTTATTTAACTTTCATTGATGACCTTTCCATATGCTCTTGGGTTTACTTCTTAAAAATTAAGAGAGAAGTTTTTGACAAGTTTTGGGCATACAAGGTCCTTGTAGAAAACAAATATGGACATCAAATTCAAATATTACGGACATATAATGGAGGGGAATATGTGAATTTGCTTTTACAAGTTACTTCATTGCAAAGGGAATCCAAATGAAAAAAACAGTTCCATATACATCACAACAAAATGGTGTTGTTGAGAGAAAGAATCACACATTGAAAGAAATGGATAATTGTATGATTCAATCTAAGGGATTAAGTATTAATTATTGGGAAGAAGCAATTAACTGTGAAAATTACATAATAAATTGAACTCCCACAACGACTCTAAAAAACATAACACTGAAAGAAGAAAGGAATTTAATTAATCCATATGTAAGCCACTTCCATGTATTTGGCATAGTAGCATGGGCTCACATTCTTGATGAGAAAATGAAAGATTTATAGCCTAAAAGTGATAAGGGTATTTTTTTGGTTATTCTGAAGATGTCAAAGGTTACAGACTTCTTAAACCTCATTATAATGAAATTATTATTACAATATATTTTAAATTTGATGAAAATATCTTGGCCTGTGAGCCTAATTCATCATTTTTGTCCTCTTCAACCTATGAGCCATATTCAGTGTTTATTCCATCTTCTACTCCTATTTTGGTTTCTTCTTCTTCAGATGATGACAATGAGGATGAAAACACACCTTATCCTACCCACCTTCCTCCATATGATTCCATTGAACATGAACCTGCACCAAAACCACATCTTCCCCAAAGGGTCTGTTCAACTCGAGAAGCAACTGGTGATCTCCTTAAGATTAGCATCGAACATGTTTATAGTTACAACTTGCATCTTATATTTTGGATCAAGTTTCAGAGACTCATGATCTAGATACATTTGCAGAAGCTTTAGGCCATCCATATTGGAATAGAACAATGAATGAAGAGTATCATTAATTAATGGAAAATGATACTTGGGATCTTGTACCTCTTCCGAAAGGAATAAAATGTTTCAGATGTAAATGGGTTTATAGAACTAAGTATGGATAAGATGGAAGTGTTGAAAGACACAAGGTCAAGTTAGTTTCCAAAGGATTCTCTCAAGTTGAAGAAATTGAATACAATAAAACATTTTCCCCTGTATCCAAAATGAATTCCATCTTTCTTGTTCTATCCCTAAATGGGAGGTCCACCATATAGATGTTAAATACACCTTCTTGCATGGGAATTTGCAATAATAAATATACATGGAAAAACCTCATATCTATGTCCAGAATGACTCCATCCTTATTTTTCTCCTTAGTAAATCTATTTATGGTCTTAAGCAAAATCCTCAATCTTGCTATGCCAAAATGGTCAGCTTTCTTCTTGATTCCAATTTTTCTAGATGTCATTTTGAACCTAATGTATATACCAAGAAATTAGGAATCCATCTCACAATCCTTAATCTTTATGTTTATGATCTTATTCTCACTGGTAGTGACCCTAAACTTTTAAATCATGTGAAAACTATTCTTAAGAAGAAATTTGAAATGATTGACTTAGGCTATTTGCATTATTTCCTTGGCCTCTAACTATTGCAAACCAAGGAAGGAATGTTTCTTTCCCAATCAAAGTATGCGTGTGACCTTCTTCGCCACTTTAACATGTAATATTATAAAGTAGTCGCTTCTCCTTTCCAGTTTGGAGTCAAACTTGCTACCACTTATAGTTCTCCTGAAGCTGATGCCACTTTGTTCCATTAGTTACTTAATAGACTCTTATATTTGACTCATAACTATCCTAATATTTCCTTTTTTGTTAGTATTTTTTCCCATTATATGAAAACATCCCATGAAAGCCATTGAAAAGTAGCTAAAATAATACTTCAGTGTGTTGGGTACAATTCAGTTCCAGATACATTGGTTGGTTTATTGTTTGGTTTCATTGATTTAGATCAGGTTGGAGACCCTGATGATTGAGATTATACTGTAGGTTATTTTTCAACCATAGTTCAGAACCTATAACTTGGGCCTGTAATCAACAACATGTTATTTCTCTTTCTCCAATAGAAGAAAAGTACCAAGCAATGGTTAATGCAAGTCAAGAAGCCTTGTGGCTTCAAAAACTCCTTTTAGAGTTTGGCTTCCATCATCAACATTCAATCACCCTTTGGTGTGACAATTAGAGTGCCATCTGTAGATTTTAACCTTGTACAATTATTTATTGTAAACATATTTTGAATAAAAAAAACATAAAAGATGCAATTGCAAATACACACATTACATAGAGATTTTTACCTTGGAAACCCAAACTGGGAAAACAAACATATTCTATATTCATTCCACATCATACATTGTTTACAATAAAATATACATTTAGGATCCCGTAGCATCCAAAACCCTAATCCAATAACTTGGATTAGTCAACAACCCTAATTTCTTAACCAGAAATAGAAAACCATCTGTGAAAACAATGTGTTGAAAAGCCGCCTAAAAATGGACTCAAAAACCAATTCTTCTAGTCGTGCAAAGAATATAACACATACCCAACACCATAAATTTCACCAGATATCCAATTCAACATCAACGCAGAAAAAATATCCAACAAAAATGGCCAATTATGTTTTAGTCATGCAAAGAATATAACACATACCCAACATTATCCCACTTGTTGTTTTCTTTGCATAGTGAAGGTTATAAGGTTACATAGTCAACAATCCAGGGCATAAATGCCCATAGATCCTCTACACCAAGAGAACTTCTCAGTGCTCAGATATTTTGTTAATGAATCTGCAACATTGTTCAAAGTGTCCACCTTCATCAACACCACCTTATTTTCTTCCATATCTCTCACAAAGTGATATTGAATATCAATATGTTTTGTCTTTGAATGATAAGTTGGGTTCTTTTCCAGAAACATTGCACTCTGACTCTCATTATCTATCCTTAAATATTGTTGTACCAACCCAATACCTAAATACAATATTTTTAACCATATTGCTTCCTTGATTGCATGAGTGGTTTCCATGTATTCAACTTCTACAATTGAAAGTGCCACTATAGACTATCTTTTTCTCATCCAACTGATTTCTCCTCCAAACATGTTAAACAAATACCTTCTTTTAGATCTTCCATGATTCATATATCCAGTCGAGTCTGCATCCATAAATCCATGTATGTCTAACACTCTTTCCAAACCAAGTCTTTCTTGGTAGCACAATCCATAACTAATAGTGCCATGTAAATACCTGAAAATTCTCTTTACTTCTTTCCAATGTTACTTCCCTGGTTTTGACATATACCTACTCAAAACTCCCATTGCATGTGCAATCTCTAGTCTAGTATAGACCATTGCATACATCAAAATTCCAACTGGACTCACATATGGAACAAGATACATGTCCTCCTCCTCTTCCTATGTCTTGGGACATTGATCCGCTAATAACTTTACACCTATAGGAATAGGGAACTTGATTGGCTTTCCTGCATATTAAACCTTTGCAATATTTTCTCAGATTTAACCAGAGTTTCTTATTTTCCCAATATCATTTAATTTCCATGCCAAAAATGAAATTTGTAGCACCAAGATCCTTCATGTCAAATTTAGAGGACAATTGAATTTTCACATCCTAGATAATCTCGTTGTTTTTTCCTATCTAAAACATCTCATCCACATATAAGACCAAATAAATCAAATGATCACCAATTAATTTTAAATACACACAATGATCCTCTTTTCTTCTTCTGAAGCCAATTCCCAACATATATGTATCAAATTTTTGATACCACATCCTTGGTGATTGTTTTAAACCATACATGGAATTTTTCAACTTGCATACTAGCTCCTTCTTTCCCTTCACAACAAAGCCTTCTGGTCGCTTCATGTAGATTTCTTCTTCCAGATCCCCACATAGGAATGTTGTCTTCACATCCATATGTTCTACATCAAAATCAAATTTATTAGTATCATATAACATAAATATAATAGAGGCTAACTTGGAAACATAAGAAAAAATATCACCAAAATCAATTCCCACAACTGGGGAATAACCCTTTGCTACTAACCGAGCTTTGTATTTCTCCACTTTTCCTTCTGCATTCAAATTATTTTTAAATACCCATTTCCTGCCAATGGTATTTCTTCCAGTAGGAAAGTCCACTAGATCCCAAGCCTCATTCTTATCCAAGGTTTCCATTTCTTCAACCATGGCCTTTTTATAGAGTTTTCCATCCTCTGAATCCACTGTCTCCCTAACAGTTCTAGGATCATCATCATTAATAGACAAAGACAAATTTTAACAAAAATCGGGTGGAGTATCCCTTTCCGATAGCCATTTTTCCCAAACTGATCTCCTCAATACTCGAGTATGAGGATCTTCTTCTTTTGATTCCTGTTCTTCTGTAGAGTTTGATTCATCATCCTTTGACTCAAACTCTATTTTCTTTAGTTCTTCCTTACTTGGTAGGACTTTGTGTTTGACAACATATTTCATTTATCTAAATACCATATCTCAACTATACACAACCTTCTTAGTTTAAGGGGTTCCAAATCTTGTAACCTTTGAGAACATCTTTATACCAAAAAAAGATACACTTTTCATCCTTCTTATCTAGCTTACTCATGTTTTCCTTTGGAACATGAACATAAGCGTCACATCCAAATACCTTGAGGTGTGTGAGAGAGGGTTTCTTACCATTCCATACCTCATGTGGCATCTTGTCATACAATGTTGATGAGGGTGATCGATTAACTAGGTAACATGCAATATCCATTGACTTTGACCAGAATTATTTTCCTAACCCAACACCACTGAGCATGCACCTTACCTTTTCCCTCAATGTCATGTTCATTGTTAGGTGTAGGCCTATTTTGATAAGGAATTCTATTTTGGGCGTAGGCCTATTTTTGGAGAAGGATCTGTTTTTAGGAAAGACCTAACTTTGGAAGGGAATACTTAATGTGGGAGCGCAAGAAATAGGTGGCAAGAAAGAAACATGCATAAAAAGAAGGAAAAACAACGTGGAAGAGGAAACACAATGTGGCGTGAAGGCATGAAATCCTAACCATGATAGGGTTAGGGTTTTTGACAAATATTGTAATGACTATAAGCCATAGAGTAGTATAAATAAATACCTAGGACGTATAGAGAAATAAATTTGTAGTCAGAGTTACTAAGGAGGACTTATGTTGTTGATTGTAATAAGTCTTGCAGAAGAGTCGAATAAGATAGTCCTTAAGGGTTAGGTCAAAGGCTCTGGATATTGGCGTGATCTAGTTCTCCTCACAACGAGATATTACCTTTATATGGATTGTATTACTACATATTTAATGTGCACAATGCAATATTTTGCAACAAATTGAATAAAAGAGCAGAGGGGCAAATCTTTGTGGACGTAGCCCCAGGAGGGGGTGAACCACAATAAACTTTCTGTTATGTGTGATTTTTAATGAATGCTTACTTTTTGTTGATCATTAGTGTATGAATGAATGGTCAAACAAGAAATATTATCATGCATGCATAGGTTTAAAGTTGAACAAATCATAGAAGTACTTGAATATTTAAAAAGGGTAATGCATAAGAAAGAAAACAATACACAAACAAATCCCCACTCATTCCTAGACTGCAAACACTTGAGTATTGCAGTCACCCATAAAATCTATCTCAGGTGAGACTGCGTTGTGCACCCTATGCACAGTGTTGCCTTCTGGTTTACCAAGAGGGATGATAGTTTTGAGGGTTTTGTTGGAAACCTGTTGAGATACAAACCTGGGTCATCCCAAGAAGAACTTAAAAAATAAACCAACAAATGGTTCTGTTGCCGGCTAGAACTACACAGGATTGAGTGGAAAGGATCCATGGAAGAAACAAACAAAGAATGGAAGTATAGAAGGGAATGTTCAGGGCATTGTGGGCTCTAAATATTTCCTAAAAACAACCTCTATGCATCAACCAAAGGTAAGTGCTGGCACAAGAGTTTTACTTGTCGCCTACGTAGGTTCTTACCTTCCGTTTTCAATACCCAGGCTCCAGAGATGAAACACATGTAAAGGAACAACAATCGTAAATGGAATGACAGTTGTTCTATTGGGTCGAACTAATGTTGTATTAATTGCATCGTAGTATTTACCCAACTTATCCAATTTGTCAACCCGGGGTTCGTAAACTAACGAAGCACATGAAAAGTATATGCAAGATTGAAGCAGGACTAATCTAATCTAATGTTTAAGCTGCAACTTAAATTGAATCATTAATCTAACACACGACTGAAATAGAATCATTAATCTAACACATGACTTGGAATTGAAATTAATCTAGGAATGAGAAATTGCGTGAAGGAATTAATCTAGAAATGGAGAACTACATGAAGGAAAAGCAAGTACAACATGTGAATAATTGAATGACACAACAACATATGTGAGCTCACTCTAATGAAGAAATCTTATATTAAAATGACCAAATCAATCTTCATAACATAATAATGAAAGCATGAAAACCAAAACCATGAATCAAAGCTAAGAATCCCTTTCTCTTTCGAATCTTAATGACTACTCTAATTCTCTACTTACAACTAATTGAATTCTAATTGCTCCTAATTGAATAATCTAATTGAATCCTCATGAAGAGAGATCACTCTCTTTTATACATGAGAGCCTTAAAGATAAGATAACCATCTCATTATTACAGATCTAATTTTCTCTCAACCTATTTCCCATTATTACAAAATATAATCCCTTTAAATCCTCACACATATCTCTCATATATCTTAGATAAGACATTCCAACCAAATCTCCATGATCTTCTCCTTGGAATGGGCTTGAATTATCTTCTCAAATATTGAAATGGTGGATGAAGTATTCAAGAATTCCTTTGAATTAATCCTTCACATATTCCTACACATTACAAAGCTCACACATATTTGAGATATATATGAAAACATGTTGATTTTCTAACATTTAATCACAAATTCCTTTTAAATACTAAAATGAATAAAGTGGAGAACAATAAGGTGAAACCCAAGTATATTTATGGAAATGATATCGTGAAAGGTTAAAGGGGCGATGAAATGTGAAGAATGATGAAGGGAAAGGTGGATGAGAATAGGACATTTCTGAGCCCCAACAGGCGTGAAATCCAACGAAGGAGAATATTGAAATATGGTTGAAAATGAAGGAACTTGAGTTTGCATAGAAGGACAACAAAAACCCTAAGTTAACACCATGCAAATATCTCGACAAATATGTGTTTAGAGACTTGCATGAGGTATGTTTATGTGATTTCCCACATTTGTTGTAGGAGTGGTTATTGATATTAATGGACAAGAACCCTACAAATTGAATTATACAGCTGGAGTGGAATCCTATGGAAGTCGTGCAGTTACAACAAGTTAATAAAAATTTTACGCACAATATATTTCTGGTTAGATAGTATTTTTGCAGGGTTTATCACCAAATTTGAAGTAGATACTATGAAGTCCTAGACTGCAATGGATCAATATTTTATAAAGGGACCTATATCTAGGTATACCATATTGTTGTATACTTCAATCAAGATTTTATTGTATGACAACAATGTGATTACCATGGAATCAAACAACTAAACTTCCCTGCGTGTATGGGGGAGGGGGGGACGCATTGACAAGAGGTTGAGATATGGAAAAGGATATGGATAAAGGAAAGAAGAAGGAGGTCATGGACCCAATCATGATGGAAGAATAAAAAATAAAGAAGATAATGGAAAAAGATGGAAAGATGCGCAGTTCCTACCAATATAAAATTAATAATAAGAAGAGATGCATAATTGATAGAGAAGGCTTGGAAAGCGATCAAGAAGAGGTAGATAATCTCTAGGCCATGGAGAAGATTCAGGAAATCATACGTGAAACGTATGAAATGAAAATAGGATGTCCAAGGTTAGGGGGAAAAGGAAGAAATCCAATCCAGATCATCGTTAGTGTGGAACCTGCAACCCCATGTGCGACTAATACACTAGAAAGAACACGAGCATTTAGAAAACTGAATTTTAGTGGAAGAAAGACAACAAGACATGCATCCAATCAAGGAGAATCAACTGGAGGAGCTAGTTCAGGAATTAATAGTCAATTATCTACATCGCGTGAAGGTATTAGTTCAACACAGTTCAAAATTGAAGTACATGATCCCATAATCAGATTACCAGAATTTTGGGGAGAGGCATTAGAGGACCCTAAAAAGCACTTATTTATATATATTTATATATGAGAATATATGGGAAGAAAAGAATATCATAGATAAGGACACAAAGCTCGCAAAGTTAGAAATCACACTAAGAGACGACACAGTGGACTGGTATATGATTCTAGATATAAATAGTCCACGTGAAATACCAAAGCCTATTGCAGACGTAAAAATATAGTGGTAAATGAATTTCAGAAGCCCAACTCATAAGATTAGTACATGAATAAAATGATTGAAATTAGGTAGAAATTGGGTGATTCTATTTGGTAGATTGATCAGCGGTTCAAACAACTAAAGGATAAGTTGAAATATGCAATTATTGACATGCAACATAGGCAATTATTTGTGAACTCCGTATTACCACATTTGAAATACCCGTTAAGACAAAAAAAGTTCCAAACTCAAGCAGAGGCTTTACAGGTAGCCTTACAACTGGAAGAGAACCAGTATCAACAGACAAATCCAACAATAAAGGAGATGAAGGAGGGTTTGATGAATCTAATATTTCAACTTAACCCGAATAAGGGTAAAGAGAAAATGGAAGTTGTTTGGTGTACCCTATGTAGGACAAAAGAACACCATAAGAATGAATTTCCAGCTTTCGCACAATATATGGCGACATGGGTGGAAAACCAATTTCCAATAGGAGGACCATGGTGTGATATTTTTAATACACATGGGCATGATCCATATTATTGTCCAATCAGGCAGAAATATAAGACAATACCAAAAATTTCATATTGTAATTTTTTCAAATAAGTGGGCCATGATGATAAGGATTGTAGAACATTGGAGCTGATGAGAGAAAGAACTTCAGATACTTATAGGGTGTAGGAAAAAATTATGACAGGACAAAATGCACCTCATTTCAACCAAATACCACCACCATACAACAATTCACAACATAAATACAATAATGCGCAACCACAGTATAATCCCGAGCAATATAACCAAGTACCTCAATAAAATGCACCTCACGAAGATCGAGGAAGAAGATGATTTGGATGAGCAAGAGGACCAGTAGTGTGCCACAACTTCCAACAATCGGGACATTATGCAAGGGATTGTCCACTCCTACCAATGACATGTATGTACTATCATGCAATAGATCATGACACAAAAGACTGTCCAACACTCTCGAGGAAGATACAAGAAAAAAGAAACCAGAACAACCAAAATGTCAAATGGATTTCTATAGAAGCCAAGGGTTATGGGAGAAACATCAATATAGTCACTCGAGGAGGAGCCAATATGGAAATTATGCAGTATCATGTGATCTATATCAATACAAATGGGTTAAGAAGAAGATTGATCCATAAGAGCAGTTTGATGCATGGAAAGAAAATAAAAATTTAAGGAATCCATAAAAGAGTGTCTCAAGAAGAATGTTGTGTCTACATCAGTCGTGTAGCAACCTAAAAAACCACCAATATATGGGATTCCATTCTCAATGGACCATACCAATAAAGAACAACCTCTAGATCAAGTAAGTACCGTAAATAATTTTATGCAATCCTGTGTTAAGTTATTAAATGACCCATCATCTTTTAAGGTATTAGAAGATATGCTAGAATGGTGTAATGTAGAGGTGGAAGGGAAGTTAGAATATAAAATAGAAAATCATCTCTATACAAGAATAAGGACAAGCAGAGAATTAAGACTAAATGACAACATTGGGGATTTCAATATGTGTGATGTTATACTAGATTTAGGCTCTGAAGTAAATGTCTTACCTAAGAAGATGTGGCAGTGTATGGAGGAACCTATCTTAGGCTATTCACCTATCTAGTTGAAACTAGAAAATAAACACAGAGTGTTACCTATTGAAAGACTTAAAGGTGTGACAATATATTTGGATGGAGTGCGCACTATGGCAGATTTTGAAGTGATAGATATAGTGGATGGCACAACACCTTAACCAACATTACTTGGACTGGATTGGGAATTTGATAACCAGGATATAATAAACCTAAAGGAAAGAAAAATGACTTTTTAATTAGTTTAATATATAGTCATTTCACCATTGGATCCTTCAGGAGGAGAAAGGTTTGTAGAGGCCACTTGTTTGGATCTAGAGGAAATAAACCAGTTGTACATAACCACCACGTGACAAGAGGATTATGTTAACCCAAATGCAGATGGGGTACTCAGTTGGAGAAGCATTACATCATGTACTTCCGACTCAGACACAAGTTTGGAGAATTGGAAACAATAGTTACATGAAGTTTCCACAAGGAGTTATACAAGAATAGATTGCATGGTAAGATGGGTTGGTACAGAGATAAAATAACCTCCAAGATTTCATGGGATAAATGACTTAGAGGAATTTTAGAAAAAATATGAAGACAAAGTGTTAGAAAATTAGAGGCTCTTATCCCTAGATATTTCACTCAAGACAACACCTGCAATATGATGGGGTGCGCAAAAATAAATAAATCAGGACTGGTATCAGTGTAAATGACTACTGCACATTAGATTTGGCGCAGAACAGGGAAGCAATAAAATGCAAAGGTATGATGGACAAGGAATACTAGTAGAACACTTGGAGAAGTGAAATACACAATGGAGGATGACACCACCAGAGGAATGGCCTCATCACTTTATCCATACATTGGAAGGAATCCCAGGGAACTGGTATATAGATCAAGAGATGCATAGAGGAACTACAAAATGGACAAGATTACAACATAATTTTGTAGTAACTTTCTCAATTGAACATGAGAACCCCAACATTGATTCAACGCTGAAGATGATATGAGGAAATATATTTATTAATGAACCATAGGTTGAAATCGTGACAGAATATAAAAAACAGAACAAACAGATAATAAAAGAGTTACTTTCATACTATCATGTGGAATAAGAAGCACCATATGAAGATTATTCATGCAACATTCAGATCACAAAGATTGAAGGAGAAAGAGAGGTGGAAGGTCCATATTTGGAGTCAAAAGTATTTTCTGCACTAATAAAAGTTAATAAATTCAACATTGGGATGAATGAAAATTTTAAAATGGCGAGTATTGGAGACTACTAGGATGAGAAAATAGTAGAAAGAATAACAATGTTACTGCGCGAATATAGTGAACTATTTCCAGCAACCTTTACATAGATGAAAGGCATAGCAGGGGAGCTACTTGATATGAAAAAACCCCTTGAACCTGAGGCTATACCTATTAGGAAGAGACCTTACAGTCTGAATCTAGTGTATAAACATAAAGTAAAAGAAGAAATTGATCGAATGTTGGAAGATGGAATTATAGAACTAGTTGAGGAATCTAAATGGATCAGTCCTATGGTTGTCCAAGAAAGTAAGCAAGGGGGGATAAGGACTTGTTTATATCTGAGGAAAATTAGTGATGCTTTCTTACATGACCTTTTACCTACCCCTTTTACAGATGAGGTATTAGAGAATGTGGGAATCCAGGAAGCATATTTGTTCACAGATGGATTCTTAGGTTACCATCAAATCAAAATATCTCTAAAGGATAGGTATAAGAATACTTTTTCTACAAAATGGGGATCCTACCAATATAAATTCATGCCATTTGGGTTGAAGAATGCACCAGCCATTTTTTGAAGAGTAGTCATAGATGCTTTTAAGGAATTCATAAAACAATTTATAGAAGTATATCTGGATGACTGGACTGTATATGGTCTTTTAAAGGACCATGTATAAGTGTTAATACTAATGTTGGAAAGATGCAGGAAATGTCATATATCATTAAATATCAAGAAATGTATTTTTTGTACACCTTTTGGAATATTGTTGGGACACATAGTGTTTAAACAAGGTTTACTAGTGGACCCTGCTAAGATTGTTATCATTGTGAATTTACCACCACCAAAGTCAGTGTGCCAATTAAGAGAAACGTTGGGACATACACGATATTACAGGAAATTTATAAAGGGGTACGCATAGATTACTGTACCAATGGAAAAATGTCAAAAAAGGACACCAGATTTCAGTGGAATGAGGATTGTGAGCAAGGATTGGACGCTTAAAAGGAAAATATGGTAACAACACCTATGCTAGTATTTCCATATTGGGAAAAGACATTTCATGTGCACATAGATGCATCAACCATAACACTTGGATAAATTGTGGCATAGCCAGGAGTAGGGTACTTAGACCATCCTATATCCTTTGTAAGAAGAAAGTTGTCAGAATCTTAGCAGAATTATAACACCATAGAAAGAGAAGGCCTAGCCATGGTATATGCACTTCAGAAATTAAGGCACTATTTACTGAATAAACACTTTAAAATGTTCATAGACCATTCTTCCCTCAAGTATCTAGTAAAAAAGCTATTTCTAGGGGGGAGGATATGTAGATGGCTATTATTATTCCAAGAATTTGATTTCGAAGTGATAGTCAAAAGAGGGAAGTTGAAAGCAAAACTAGATCACCTGCCAAGGGTAACTAATGGAGAAGAACCTACTAACCTGGAAGACAACTTCCCTGATGCATAGTTATTTTCAGTATAGGTAGTTGATGAATACTTCACTGATATTATTGAATACTAAAGTATAGGGGTTGCACCAAAGGATTTTGGTACCATGGAGAAGAAAAATATTGTATTCAGAGCTCCAAACTATCAACTCATTGTAGGACATTTATACAAGATGGACGTAGATAGCATTTTGAGAAGGTGTGTATTGGAACATGAATGAACCATAATTTTATTAGAATCTCCTGAAGGTATAGCTGGAGGAAATTATGCAAGAAAAGACACCACTCAAAAGGTATTGCGTGTAGGATTATGGTGGCCAATATTCTATAAGGATGAAAAGGAATATTTCCAGTAATGTGATGTCTATCAGAGGGTTGAAAAACCCAACAGAAGGGATGAGATGCCTCTAAGACCACAAGTGACTCTATAGGTATTTGAAAAATTGGAAATAGACTTTGTTGGACCTATTAATTGACCAACAAAAAGGTCAAGAGATAGATATATCACTACTACAAATGAATACTTAAAAAGATGGGAAGAAGCAACACCAGTCAAGGATTGTAGCACAGAGACAACAACACACTTTATATTTCAGCAAGTGATCACCAGATTTCGATGTCCTGGGATTTTAATGAGTGACCAAGGCACTCATTTTATGAATAATACCATCAGGGATATGAGTGAGGAGTTTGAATTATATCACCAGAAGAGTACACCATATCATCCTTAGGCAAATGGAATAGTAGAAGTGTTGAATAAAATCTTGGAAAATGATTTGAATAAGATCTACAATGTGAACATGGATGATTGGGACTTGAAAATTACAACATTACTATGGGAATATAAGACCAAATGAAAGAAGTTGACTTGAGAAAAACCATTCAAATTGGTCTATGGGCATGAAGAAGTGGTTTCATAAGAAGTTTTGGTACCCAGTCTGTGTGTAGCAGCAATTCCCAACATGACACAAAGAGGCACAGTATAGAATAGGTTAACTCATTTAATGTAAATAGAAGAGGAAAAGATTCTAGTAGGATTTCACTAGGAAGTACAGAAAGAAAGAGACAAATCCTGGCATGACAAACATATTAAAATGAAGAGTTTTAAGGAGGGAAACCTAGTTCTGGTCCATGATAGAAAACATTTCCAACACCCTGGTAAGTTTAGAATGCATTGGATAGGGCCATATGAAGTAAAGAATGCCACATATGGGGGATCTGTGAAACTAAAAAACTTGGGAGGAACGAAACTGAAAGGAATGATCAACGGTAGTCGACTGAAACTGTACAGGGATAATTGACCTACTAATTCTTAAAAGTTACAATGTGGTAATAAAGTCATGCATATAGCATAATATAGTATATGTTAGGAAATAAAACTAATAAAAAGGAAGAAAAAAGTAGAAAAAGAAGAAAAATGAAGAAAAAAGTAGAAAAAGGAAGAAAATACAAAATACTAGGAAATATCGTGCACAACAGATAGTGGAATCAACGTGAAAAAAAGGAAAAGTGCTCATGCATAGAATATGGTTGACAGGAACGGTAAAATTTACAACAAGAAACGTACGAAGCACCGAAAAATTGCAGCGCACCAGAAAACAGGCCAACGGTTGGAAAAGAAAAAATTGGTCGTCCGGGTAAAAATGTGCGAATTGAGAATTTATGAAAATGAACGAAGCATGCTTGACAAGATTTAATGCATTAATGACCATCAAAGAAGTTTCCTCGAGAAGATTCAAGGAACTTATGACACCCCATATATAACGAAAACATGGGCCAAATGAGACATATTGTGCATTTACAAACCCATAAAGCTAAGGAGCATGAAGACATGAGGCGAATAGGCGATTTTAGAGATCATAGAAGACGAAGTTAAATCAAGGAAGGAAGACCCACCATGGAACCTCCAAATATTCGTACACCTAGCCAAACAACAAGGAAAACATGCAGTAGCCACAGGTCACCGCAGAAGCAGAACAATAGTTTACATAGACAAAGGGAATCATCAATGTTGATGTAATTCCTTTTTCCACAGGTCAAACCAGTGAGTTCCACACTCATAGAGGAAGAATCCCAGACCCCGATGATGGATGGGATGGACACCGATTCAGATGGAAATGCATAGTGCCATGACCCATTAGCAACGGGAAACCCACAACAAGATTCTAGGGATGAAGCATCCCACAAAGCAAATGGTGGTGACAATGAAAGGAAAAATTACGAAAGGCCAAGGCCACAACCTTTGGTGGGGTCCATGCAATAGGAGGAAGTGCAGCTCAAAGATGTCATAGGGAAACCAGAGTTGGGATGGGAAGGATAACCAGAGGCTAGGACATCTAGCACTCCAGCATAGAAAAAGGGGAAACAAACCATCACGCGGTCCCTGCGCAAGTAGCCTGATGCCTCGATTATTTTTCCACATATTCCAGATGGAGTGTAGGCTGCACCAAGATTACTGGGTTGTGTCTAGAGATTATGGTATGCAGACCATGACGTGTCTGACAACAGAAAATTTTCATAATTTGCATAACAGGTGTATATGTAGAGCCTGAGAACAGGTTTGTTAGGAGACCTAGTGATGAAACCAAAGGAGTGGGTGGCAGGTTTAGTAAACAAAGGGATCCTTAACTTGTTGGAGATTCCCCACTTTGACAGGGGGGAATATGTGAAAGACTGCGTCAAGCAGTTGTTGGTGGTTCTCAATGGAGGATTTTTGTGGTTGGATGAACTAATCTCAATCGATGTGGAATTAATTTCCTTCATCATGGGACTACCATCAAATGGCCAAAATATTGCACAGTACTTGGATGATAAAAATAAGGAAAAGGCCCTCGTAGAGGAGATGAAGAAAACTTATGGGACAAAAAGGGGCTCGGACAAAATTATTATAAAAAGGATTAGTAATGTAGCCACCTGGATGGAAACAAACCTAAGGGCATGCAAATGCCTTCGAAAATATCACAAGGAAGAGGTCCCCATGGGAATTTTTGCAGCAACAACATAGTGCACAAATGGTACCATGCTCAATTGGGCCCCATACTTGATAAATTTATTCTTAGATGACCAAAAGGATGCACAGGACTTGGGAACCAAGTTCCATTACTCCTGGATCATTATATTGATAATGTTAATTGGATGGAAAGAGCCTACATACTCGTATTTATGTGATAGAGTAGGATGATGTCGCACAACACGATACACGTCGTTGGGAAGAAATTCTAATTCCAAGAAGAGAAGTGGTAATTCCAACACTTTTTCTCGGTATCTTAGTGACATACAAGACAACATAGCCAACACATTGAGGATAACTCTAGAAGTGGTCATCCAGTACTAGGTTATAGTCAACTTTAAGACTATGTGACACAAAACGTGGATCCAAGCACGTAGGGATCCAAAGAAAGAATGTCTACAACTTCGATTATGCATCAACGCAGAGGAAGTTGAATGGGAAATGAGAGATTGGAAGGATGACTGGAAGATCCCATTCATCACCAAGGACATGCCAAAATGGAAATAAGTGGAAGCAGTGTCAATGAAGACATCTACAGGGGGAAGCATCGCGACCAGGAAACCAACACATCAGGCGAAGCTTGGTCAAAAGAAAACTTCACAGAAGAAGGGAAGCACCCCAAAGAAGGATGTGCATATAGGAAAGAAGGAGAATTCACCAATGAAGGAAGAACAAGGAAGGGGGGACACAACGACACAAGAAACCTCGTTGAAAAATACTGTGCAAAAAATAGGGCCACCAAAATGGCCAATCATACATATAAGTGGGCCACGCAAGAAGGCTAAGGCCCACAAACAAATCCTAGAATACACAATCACTGAGGATGATGTTGATCTAATCGCAGAGAGGGTGGAGGACCACGCAACAAAAGAATATGAGGAGGCTGAGAACCAAAGAGGAAGGATAAGAAATGAGTTGGCCAACATTAAGTAGGTCTTGTAACATATACAAGTAGCCCAAAGACAAGATAGGGGAGAATAACAGATCCACCAACCAATAGAGGCAAGGGACAAAACCACGTAGAATGAAGAAGACACAATCCAAATCATAATGAAAGAAAGTCCAAGCTTCTAGATAACACCATATATGTTGCTGGTCGACGAGGCTATAACACAGAAGCCACTTAAATACTTGGCACAAGTACAATTGGTATTGGCTAAAATACCAACAAAGGCATTGTACAAGCTACAAGTCAATGTCACAGAAGAAGTGCAATCACGAGTCAGAGAATATGCGGTAGAATTGCAAGTAACCAGACATCAAAAGGATGCACTAAAAATTGTGATAGAACAGGTCCAACTGGAGACAAAGGAAGAGAAGCAATGCGTCAATAAATTGCAGCAAAAGCTGAAGGAACTCTTCACTAAATTTCTAGACATTGTGCAACTAGTCGTGAGCAATGCAAAAGAACAGATTCAAATCATCGTACAGACTCTTGAGGACTATAAGAATAATATCGAGGAACTCAAAGAAATATTAGCACTAACCACTCCTCCTGAATTTACAGTTGAAAGGGAACATCAGGCAGTTATGCAAGTAGAAACGATGGAGAAAGAAGCTAAAATGGTCACATAAGTTTTTGACAAGACCACGCAACTATGGATGACGTTGGAGGAAGATGACAATGTCCAACAACTAGAGAAATAAGAGGAAGAAATCAACACTACAATCTAGAAGCTAAAGCAACGACAAAAGGCCATGATAATTATAGAATGGTTAAAGGATGCACAAGAGATGAAGACCCTGAATATAGATTTGAAGACTGAGCAGAATAACAAGTAGGCCGGGCAAGCCCAGTTAGAACCTCTCAAGGAGAAAGAATCACAAATAATTGTGTAACTGGAGGAGGATAAGACAAGGATGGCTCAGGATCATGCCGAGAGTGCAGAGTCTCTCAAGGAACACATCACGACGCATAGGGTAGAAGATCTCACAAAGAAATATGTGAAAGCGAGATAAAAAAGGGAAAAATTAGAAGGAAAGTTTCATAGCTTGGCAAAGAATTTTCAAGGAGAGCACACCTCCTGAGTGGCTAGGGATGAGCCACATGTCAGTGTCGGGGGCCTATTAGGTGCAGGCCTATTTTGAGAAGGAAGTCTCTTTTGGGAACATGCCTAGTTTTGGAGAAGGATCTATTTTGAGGAAATACCTAACTTTGGAAGGGAATACCTAATGTTGGAGCGCAAGCAATAGGTGGCAAGAAAGAAACATGCAAAAAAATAAGGAAAAGCAACATGCAAGAGGAAACGAAACGTGGCACGAAGGTAGGAAATCCTAACCATGATAGGGTTAGGGTTTTTGACAAATATTATAATGGATATAATCCATAGAGTAGTATAAATAAATACCTATGAGGTCTAGAGAAGGAGAGTTGTAGTCAGAGTTACTAAGGAGGATTTATGTTGTTGATTGTAATAAGTCTTGTACAAGAGTCAAATAAGCTAGTCCTTGAAGTTTAGGTCATAGGTTGTGGAGCCCAATGTGAACTAGTCCACCTCACATAGGGATATTACCCTTATCTGGATTGTATTACTATATATGTAATGCGCGCAATGCAATATTTTGCAACAGATTGAATAAAAGAGAAGAGAGCCAAATCTTTGTGGACATAGCCATAGGAGGGGGTGAACCATGGTAAACTTTGTGTTACGTGTGATTGTTAATGAATGTTTACTTTATGTTTATCATTAGCGTATGAATGAATGGTTAAAATAAAATTATCACCATGCATGCATATGTTTAAAGATAAAAAAACATAGAAGTACCTGAATATTTAACAAGGGTAATGCATAAGAAAGAAATAATGCACTCACAGATCCCCACTCATTCCTAGACTGCAAACACTTGATTATTGCAGTCACCCATGAAATCTATCTTGGGTGAGACTACATTGTGCACCATGTGCATAGCGTTTCCTTCTAGTTTACCAAGAGGGCCAATATTTTTGATGGTTTTGTTGGAAACTTGTTGAAATTCAAACCTAGGTTATCCCAACATCAAGTGAAAGAATAAACCAACATTCATCCTTTCTTCAACTACATTTTGTTGAGGTGTATAACGAGCAATATTTTTCCTTTTTATACTACATTTCTTACATAATTCTTCAAATTCATTCCCACAGAACTCTCCACCATTATCCATCCTCAAAACCTTAATTTGTTTCTCTCTTTGATTCTCAACAAGAGCCTTAAACTATTTAAACCTGTTAAAGACTTAAGATTTCTTCTTGAGTAAATATATCCAAGTATTCCTC
>SNQJ01S0112020.1:28700-40212 GCA_010110895.2 Picea sitchensis | reverse complement strand
TCCGCGAAACCCCGAGGTTGACGTGGCAGCGTGGGACCCGGAGGCATAGTCGGGTACAGGTGGCGTTGTAGCGAGAACTTGGCACCGCGGCATTCGGGGTTTGGAGAGTCAAGTGATTGACATAGTCAGTGGCGATATCCCGATAGATAAAAGCCCGATACCCGAGCGTTGACCGTTGACTATCGGGAGATCGGGGATCAGGGTTTGAAGAGGTAAAGGAACAAGGCTGTGAGACTCGCGATATCGCGAGGTCCGATCTCCCGAGTCCCGAAGGGAGAATCGTGCAGAAGTATATTTGTGGGTACATCATTCCCGAGGGGAATAGGAAGGGCTTGGACCCTTCGGGCCTAAGCGAGAGGAGGTCCTGGTGGAACGACCGCGCCAGTGAGGGCAGGTTGCATCACTATGCCTGTAGAAAGATGCATTTTGGGCTTATAAATGTCGGGGATACTTTCCAGAGAGCAATGGATATCTCTTTTCGCGGTCTAATCAATCAATCTGTAGTGGTCTTTCTCGATGACGTCATTGTTTTCTCCAAAAATAAGGGGGATCACTTGTCCCATCTAAAATCTATTTTACAACGATGCCGCAAGTAAAACATCTCTCTAAATCCTAAGAAATCTATCTTTGTAGTGGAACAAGGCAAGCTGCTCAAATTCATAGTATCCAATGAAGGGATGATCATTGATCCCGAAAGAACTCAAGTAATTTCCAAGCTTCCTCCCCCCTCTTCCAAAAAATCTATGCAATCTTTTCTAGGTCAAATAAATTTTGTCAGAAGGTTTGTCCCGAGTTTCTCGGAAATGGTGAGGCCACTGCAAAACTTAATAAAAAAGGATGTTCAATATCATTGGGGACCATAGAAAATTCAATCTTTTGACTCCATAAAAAAAGCCATAGTTGAGGCTCCATCCCTAATGAGCCCTGATTTTTCACAAGATTTCGCTCTTTATACATTCGCCTTTGATCGATCTTATGTCGTTGTACTGACCCAAAAGAACACTGAAAAAAACAAAATTCCCATTGCCTTTATGAGTTCAGCCTTCAAGGGAGCAGAGCTTAATTACCCGGCTGTAGATCAACAGGCTTACGCTGTTTTTAAAGCGGTAAAACATTTTCGATCATATGTACTAAAATCTAGAACTAAAGTCATTGTGCCTTACCCTGCTGTCAGAAACTTGCTAGTACAGAAAGAACTGGGTGAAAAATGGGTAAACTGGATGACATCCTTACAAGAGTATGACCTCGAGATTACCCCTGCGCAAATTGTTAGAAGCCAAGGCCTATGTAAATTAGTGGCCGATTCAGTTGAAGAGCAACAAAGTCAAATTGATGTTTTAACTGAAAATCAACATGATCAAAGTCAAATCTGTTGTGCACAAGGTGCTGCTAATTCTTGGTTTGATGACATTAACTTTTATCTAACGCACGATACTGCTCCTCATCATCTTGATCCGAAAAAGAGAAGAGCATTAAGACTAAAATATGCACCTTTCTAGCTGGCGAATGGTATATTATTTTGCAAATTTTTTGATGAAATCCTTATGCGTTGTCCGGAAAGAGATGAAGCAGATAAAGTATTATCTGAATTGCATGTAGGAGAAGCTGGTGGGAACTTCGGTGGAGACACTACTGCTCATAAAGTATTAAGAGCAGGGTACTATTGTCCCATGCTATTCAAAGATGCCCATATATTATGTCGCAAAAGCATAGTCTACCAAAAGGCTTCTGACGAGTACAAAAGGTGACATTCCTGCTGCAACCTATCTCAGTGGATTTCCCTTTTCACCAATGGGGTCTTGATATCATTGGCCAAATTAACCCCACCTCCTCGCAATAGCATAAATACATCATTACAATGACAGACTATTTTACCAGATGGTCCAAGGCTGCACCATTAAAGGTGGTAAACACCAGTCAGGTAATATCTTTCCTTAATTCAAACATCATTACTCGATTCAGTATTCCTGAAATTTTTGGTTTTCGATAATTCTTCCTGTTGAAACTCGGAACTGAAATGGGTTGTAGCAAATCAATCCCGAGGCAACCTCGAATCACTTTGGATTGGAAGTTTCCCTCCCCCAACCCGAGAGGGATCTCTCGAACAATGTCACAAAATAATCTTCAGTAAACATGAAAAAGGTGGGAAAATTTATGGGTAAATGTTGGTCTTGGATTTTTGGAGTTTGGGGGTTAAACCAGGGAAATGGTCCATTGGGCATGGATTCAAATGAAAGTCGAAGAAAGGAGATAATAGCAGCGATCAAATAACTTGCAGAAAGTGAGGCAAAGTAAGTTTATCTTTCAGTGCTTTGATAATCGTGATGCAGTAGCAGAAAAAGGAAAGGAAAGGCCGATGTAGCAGAGAATATATGCAGAATTCCAGAAGTGTAGACTGGTCTTACACCCGCTGATAGCTGGTGCAGAGGAAAGACAAAAAACAATTATAGAAAACCAACATTCATTCGCTATAGTAGTGGTCATACTAAAGTATAATGAAGCACATCAGTTAGAAGAAAATGAAATTGTAATGCAGTCATGACGGAATAAGGAAGAAATAAACAATATGATAATGACAATATCAACTGCGGGTAAGGAACATATAAATGAAGTCCAAACAAATTTAACATAGCTGAAAAGAAGAAGAACATACTGAAAGAAATTGACCGTGATGAATCTCACAGTCACAAGTAAAAAATCATCTTTATTATTTCAATCTGGCTTACAAAATAACTCAACATTACACAAGGAGCCCCTCTTCAAAAGAGGTTTTCCCCCTAGCGCTACTCTCTGCGCCCCTTTTTCTCTATTACATACATCTATCTTTTAAAAGAAAGATCTAAAACTCTTTGTGTTCCAGGAATCTGAAACGGTTTGGTTTTTGTAACTTCTGCGACTGCCATATGCTCTGCCAGTTCTTGAACATTTACTAACCTTTGACAAGTGGCATATGGGTGCTCCTTGGTATTGATTTGATTTTATTCATGTCATTCGCTCGTACTAATTTTATGTTTTTTTCTTATGATCATGTATTAGAGATTTGCAAACTTCCACACCCTCGCCAATAGTGACGAACAACCAGTTCTGCCTGAGAAATTCAGTGAACTTTTCCCTCTGGAGGTTCTCCAACATGTCAACTCCTGGGTCGCTTAAAGCCAGTTGAAAACCTTATCTATCTACTATTTTCTTAAGTTCTTCGAGCATATGTTTCAGTTTGATTCGGTGGCCTGAGCAACTGGAGCGCCTCTGGGATTTTTGTTCCGGCCAAGGAGATTCATCGATTGTCTACACATAGAGCAGGAAGAGTACGAGCAAAGCCATTTATCAATGCATTCCATGTGGAAGCCATGATTACACTTGGGAAACCCTCGCACTTTTTCTCCTTCCCCGAATTCGGTCAAGCATATGGGGAAATCACTGGCCAAGCCTGTTGGTTTAGAGACAGATATGTAAACAACAATCGACATTGTTTTCATGGCTACCTTCCTCAATCTAGTGTTGATCAACCGAATCGTTTCCTCATCGGATGAGTCGGCACCCATTCCACTGCTGTACCAGTGGGTGCATTTGAGCATCCAGTTGATGGCGAGTGAACAGATGAGATCACATACCATAGCTGCAAGAATGACATTTATATCGGAGTCTGCAGTGCCCTCATTGACAGAAGGACCATAACGCCAAGTGTGCTCATCTCCACTTCCAGAAGGTGTCGGAGTAGAAGACAATAGCTTCCTGCCCACTGACAACTGGAAACTTAAAACGCTCATTTTTGTTGTATTTGACCTAAAAACCTCAACGAATCTGTCCATCCCCTCAAATGTAATGACTAAAGAGAGTTTGGCAGTGCCAAACAAACCTCACAGAAATGGAAACAAAATGAACACTACCTTTCTCTGTGGTTTGAGTAGGAAGAGTAGAAACAAGATGGCTAGCCCGATGGTTTCATCTATATTTAAACGTGAATTTGACATTGGCATCCTTCCTTTTCAATGTTTAATATATTACACACTTTCACAGCCGAGTCCTGTTTTTCACATGGCTTTTGAGAATCACAGTAATTTTGATCGATGATGATAGGATTCGACACATTTTCTATCTTTACATTTTTGAATGTGATGCCTCGAGCAAAGCCAGAGCCACCCTGCCATGTTTTGATCCTTAGACCATTTGTAGTGTCATGCAAATAAGCATCGTCCACCATTATATTAGACACTTGAGCTTCTGAGTTTCCTTCACCAAGGCTTCCAATGCTAATTCCATGACCAGGTCCACATGCAACATTCTGAACCTGAACGTTAACGGACCCACTCACTATAGAGATGCAATCATCTCCAGTTCCTATGGTGTTGTGTTTGATCACCACGTACTTTGAGGCAATCACATGAATACCGTCTATATTAGGACTATGCTCAGGAGCGGTGACTCTGACATTGATTTCTTGTACAACAAAACATCTTTGGAAAGCCATGTGCATCTGTTGACTGTTTTGAACCATGCAGGTTTCTCGCATGCAGATTGTTGATGGATTCAAAAGTTAGTGCCGTTGGAGCTGAGGAACATGGGTTGGATTTGTTTATTTTGCAGGATTTATTCCACCATTCTTCTCCATTGCCACCTTCACCGTGTAGCCAGAGGTAATAAATTATCAAGAGAAATGTATTCATCGAGCATGGTTCCTCTGCACTGTAGCCCCGCAACTTTAGATTTTTGGCTTGTTTTTTACACAACGCATTAAAATGGTTCTTGATAGCATGTCAGTCCTACCAGGGGAATCTCTTTGACCTATCTGCAAGAGCCATAATCAGTAGTCCATGCATGGCCAATGAAAATGCAACATGTCCATAACGCCCACATGAGCCAGCGTGCCACCAAATAGGTCAAGTCTCTAAGTTGCAACAAGAAGTCCACCATTGCTGCCGGGAACAAATTCAGGTAGCCATTTTCGATAAGACTGTTCTTTATCACTTGAAGAAAACCCTATGTCTTCAAGTGGTAGAATCTTTTCAAATATACTTGAAAGGGCATGTAGAATAGATTATATCACACCCAATGAGCTTTTCCTATAAGAATCCTGCTTAAGAGTATTTTTGTCGTGTTTATCCGTCAGCCATAATGTTTTCAAAAGGAATGGACTTTCTCTAAATTTCAACCACTCAATAGCAACTTTAACCATTGGAACTACCTGATTCCACGACCAATTCTGAATGCCCTCACCATTAAGATAAAATTCATCATCTTGCACATGCTCTACTAAATTAAAATCCTTGATTGACTGTCTTGTGAGTTCTTTTAAAATAATGTGAGGGATTGTTGAAGATTATTTGTATCATATGGCTAAAGAGGCTTTCTCCCAACGAAAACTATAGAATTCTTGAACTCGACACTAATTAAGTTAATTTTGAAGAATGCAGCGAAGGATTCCAATCAAGCGAGCAGTTCTCTAGCAGTTGATATGTAGTATTGTTGATACCATATGCAGATAGCAGTCACAGGTACACATATAACAAATACATGCCATGTTGCTGTGACATGAATACCATGGTCCCCAAGAGATATATTACTGAAAAGGCAACCCAACCTAATCTCATTGCAATTTCTAAATCCGATACGCTTTGGTCTGTTGATGCTTGTGGAACATGCCCAAAAAGAGTTTCTGAGATGCCAAAAGACCCATTATCGATACCAGTAATGCTCGGACCAACACACAGAATGAGCATCCCATTGATAATTCAGTGTACACAAGAATGAGGACACCAGTGCTAATTATAGGCTCCATATCTAGCGTGGGAGGACATGCCCATGCCATCCAATAGTTGCTTCCAACTTGTAGCACCTGAAAAATTTGTCTGCGACAGTAGAAACATAACTGGAACCAAGCCACCACCATATACTGTTGTTAAATTTGGGCGAAAGAGCCTAAGTAATATCGAAAATTTTTCAATATCTGTTACAACACTTGCTATTTTTCATCCCTCGATATGAGTACCTTTGATTTAGAAAAAGGGATAAAACTGAAATATTCTGCCAGCCATTACCCCCAAGGAAATGGTTTAGTAGAATCGACAAACAAAAACTTGATCAAGATCATCAAGAGGACAATTTCTGAAAACCACAAAAATTGGCACAACACACTTTTTAATGCAATCTGGGCTGATAGGGTGACTCTAAAAACCGCTGTTGGTAATTCCCCCTTCTTTCTCATTTACAGAAGGGAAGCAATTCTCCCTCCGCATGTTCTGCTTCCCTCTTTGCAACTATCACATAAAGTTCAGGAAGAGGATTGTCCTCCCCTGGAAAGTCGGATTAATGCTTTGCTGAAGTTAGAAGAGGTAAGAGCCCAGGCGAAAGAAAAACTGGATCAACATCAACGTATTGTTAAAATATGGTTTGATTCGATTTCTGCCTCGGACATGAATTTCGAGGTGGGTGATCTTGTCCTCAAGTGGGATAAACCGCATGAGGGGAAAGGGGAACATACCAAGTTCCAGAATCTGTGGTTGGGACCTTTCTTAATCGCTAAAAATCTAGGTCCTAGTTCTTTTCGCCTGTAGAATTTAGAGGGACAGCCAGACACATTCCCAGTGAATGGCCAAGCTCTCAAAAGGTATTTCACCTGACAGAAGATACACCTTTTGTACATATTTTTCTGTTTTTATTTGTTTTGTTTTTCACTTTTTCTTTTTATTTCGTTTTTTTGTTTTATTGGATTTCCAGGTAAAACATGTTTGTATTATAGTTTAGTTCAGAGAAGGAGAACATAATTATTCATCTTAAAACAACTTTCAATGACTGTCAGAGCGTCAACTACTGTGATTTCCTAAAAACGTAGACTAGTTAAAGAGGTTTTTTGTTCAGAATTGATTTCTGGTTTCAATTTTCATTTGTGAGCAGACATGACTATTATTAAAAGCTCTTTACGTTGCCCCTGCTTTTAAGAAAGCAACTCAAGAATGATTTCCTGTCCTCGAAAATCAGTTTCATTAGTAAACTATTTTCAAATCATGATGAAGGTTAGCAAGAAAAATTAAAAAGCTGGAAAATAACAGGTCTTGTAAAAACTGGAATTTTCAGCGTCACCCCGCTCTTCTGAATGTTTTTAAATTTATATCAGATTATGAATAATTTCTCAAGAGTTGTGGGAAGTGTTTGTAAACCCACCGGGATATTGAACAGGTCTGCTGGCAGAGGGTAAATGCATGCATGATGCCAAGACAACTTCGTCGGGGTACTGAACGGGCTCGCTGGCAGTGAAGCGATGTCAGGTTAGAGAAAATTCTCAGGTATAAATTTTGATATTGATCATTAGCATCCTTCATTCTGAATTGAAATTTATTGGACATGATAGAGGCGTCAGAGTGGGTTAATTGACATCCCTGCCGAGGCTATGGACACCTGTTGGTAGTAGTGGCCTTGTTGGCAGTATTGGAGCCATTAACTTAAACATCCTGGCTCTCATTTGTAGAATCTGTCACCAGATTTCATTTTTAATAAAAGATGTCTGAAGCTGGACCACAAAATGATTGTCAAGGTGCTTAATGTCTTTCAGCTATTCTTTTATCTAAAATCATTCTAATAATTCTAACCTGAACTCGTCGGTGATACAAAGATAACTGCTTCTCCCAACAAGTCGCCATTGTTGGAAGTCCTACATATTTTCACCTTTTAAAGCGAAAAATAATAAATTATGTAGTTGCCTATGCGTGGTCATATGGTTATTGCTTTTCGAAAGTAATTTTTGAAACTGTGAATATGATGTTTCGGTTATTCCTAGTGTTTTCCTTTCTTCGTTTTCATGCTTCGTTCATGACTGAAAGCATGAACTAAGCATTAAACTTATGATTGTATTACCATTTTATCTAAGGTTTATGAAAGATAGATGTCTTTACAGGTTTTTTTTAGTGAAGGATATTTTTGCTGTGAAGCTCATCTTGTTGATTGCTTTAAAGTGGCTCATCGATTATGAAGTGTGTTTTGAAATTTTGTTTGAAACATCAAGGATCCATTGAATTTAAAATATGTTATATATTATTGTGGCTCTTGGTAAGACCTATTCTTGTCACTACCCTTTGGTTCACAGTTTTTTTTTTCCTCTCCTAAACTTTAGAAATCAACCCCACCTTGTTGCGCAATAATAAAATTTGAATGAACCTGGTCGTAGCCTGTACCCTGTGAGAGGTGGCAGTCCGACAACGATAGGCCCATCATTTCGAGATAAATCTTGGGTTTCATATTTACTCTTGACACTCATTTCGCAAAATGCCTTTCCTTTTGTATTGAAGAACCCCTTTTCATGCACGCTAGGGTATTGATGAGTTTTTTTTTTGAGATTTCTCTCTGGTCTTCTCTGTTCCAGAAACCTTTCATACTCTCTGTGTTTTTCTATATTCCTTCCAAACCCTCATGGCCCTGGTCGTAAGTATTGAGCCCAATGGTTCACAAACCCTTCTCATGTGTGATGATGCAAGGGAAGACCTTAAAGGTCAAGGCTATCTCGATTTTCTTGAGAAATTTCAGGGGTTTAACTTGCAAACTGCCCAAGAATTTTCCCTCTCTTTTGATGGCTGTCGAGCCAAGGTAGGAGACATTCAGATCGAGGTCACCGAGGAATTTTTAGGCCATGTGACGAGTCTTCCACTTAGCGGGTAGAAATGGTTTAAAAATGCCAAGGTAGAGGACATACCGTGGAACCTGTTCTTTACCTCTAGGAAGATCATGTGTTGTGATAAAGGTATGCATGTATCCTTGTTGAAAACTCGGTGGCATGGTTTATTAGCAATCCTGAGACAATTCTTCACATGCGAGGGTCGCTTTGGACTTGTTTTCCCATATCATATATGTTTGTTGATGAACTTCATCGGTTTTCAGTTGAATATGCCTTTTTATTTATTAAGAAGTCTGTATAAGATGGCCAAAAGGTATAAGAGACAACATTTAAATTTCAGTCTGTTTCATCATGGGTTGATAAAGATGTTGTTTTTTCATCAACTAAAATTGAAAAATGATAATTGGGACGCCTTCCTAATTCGAAATGGTTTCATTACACCCAGTCCCGTAGAGGTTGATAAGCCCATGATGGAAGAAACCACAATCCCTGCCACTGACAGAGAAGTTATTTATTCTAAAGAAGCCTGTGATACAACCATCCTCAATGAGCCTATGCCCGAGCAAACATATGTTGAACCGACAACCTTTGAATTGCATGACCATGAGCAACACGCCTACCCTGACACCTCTGCTAAAAATGAAAATAGGCCTTCGTACAAACTATCTAAGGGTGACATGGATATAGGGTTTAAAAATAAAAGGGTAGGTAGGTTAATCTCTAGGAGCCTACAAAGTAAATCAAACTCTCATATGAGCTCGATCAAAACGATCGAGGTCCATGAGAGATCCAATTTTGAGATCGAGAGATTCTTGGTAGAAGAAGACCCTCCTTGCCTCAAACCAGATCTCGATCAGGCCTATAATTTCATAGATAATTTTCCACCCTGCCTTAAGCACAAAAAAGGATTTCCAGGTATCAAGCTTGATAAAAAACCCACAGGCAACAATGGAGATGTTCTGACACATGGCCGTGGACATCCTCAAACAACTATCACAGATCCACGGTGTGAAGTTTGTTTGTTTTGGATCGATAAGTATTACACAGACATACCTACTCTTCAATTGCAAATAAAAACACTCACTACTCAGATCGACTCATTAAAGGATGAAAATCATAGGCTAAAGTCCATTGTTCAAAGGCAAGGCAAGCATTTGAAAAGGACTGGGAACATAATAGTAAAGAATGTTGAGAGTGTTACAACAGTAGTTAACTCTGAGATCCTGTGAATCAAATTTAGCATGTAGTTAAGAGGTAAAGATTTGATTGATTGCCTTAGTTGTATATTTTTTTTTTTTTTCAATTATATAGATTTAATTTGATTTATGTTGTTAAAATAAAACTAGCTACATAATTAGTTGATTCTATAGTCAGTTTATCTTCATTTGAATTTGTGGAAATTATTGGTTATAACAATATCTAAACTCCTTTATTTTTGTTTGTGTTTTTCAGGATATCAAGTAATTGGTGGTGGTCTCATGATATGGACTATTTCTAAGCTCATTTGGCACATCTTTTGTAAACAAAAAGAAGTATGTTTTAGTTTTGAGAGATACAGTGTGATATGGAGTGATTATTACCCTCTATTTTGTAATTAGAAAATATTTTTTGAGATTTAATCTTATCCCACAAGATAAGATGTTTAGCTTTTCTAAACTCTTTAAATACTTGTGATTTTTGTAATCAAGACATCTTGGCCTGGGGTTGAAGGTGGACAATTTATTCACAAATTTGGACAAAACATATATTTACATTTTGTCTTTAGCTTTCTGTAAATGGTGTTTTTGTTTATGCTTTGTTTATCGTGAGAAATTAATAGTTGTTGATAGCTTTACTCTTCACAATTTGTTATGGTACTGGGATAATTTCTTTAAAATATTGTTCACATTTTGATGCTTCAGATAATATATAGAGTGATCATTTATTCAACTCAAATACAAGATTTATCTTTAATTTCCTGTTGAATGTTTAAATGCAATGTTCTTACAATAAGATTTATCTCACTGTAATTGCTTGTAAATCATAAGATCACAACGACTATTTGTATCATACATTCTGTTACTAAAATTCAATTGCACATTGTTCCTCATTTATTCGGAACAATTTTAAGGCTCATTGCAGGTTTCCCTCTTGGACAAAGTGCCCAAATATTCTCTAATCGTGCAGATGTCTGGATACATAGCGTCAACTCACTAACATGCTAGATCACTTTTTTTTTCTGTCGTTACTCATCACTGAAACACAGATATATAGTTTGGCTTTGACTATCCATGTGTTTTTGTTTCATAACATTTGTTCGTATTAGTTTTGATTTATAAAGAAAAAACAAAAAATATTTTATGTTCTTTCTTTATCTGCTTTTACGAGGCAATCATTTTCACAAAGTTTAGTAAGTTTAGATTAAAACTTGCAGCTTGTAAATAATGTATATGAACGAGAGTTATTTATCTTTTGCTTAAATATGCCCATTACATTCACATTCGAGCATATGTACATATATATATATATATAGTATTTAGTAATTAGTAATTTATTTCTTTTCTTTTCTTTTATTTCGTTTCTTTTAGGATTCTTAGATTGGCCAACGGAGCCATTAAACCCGTCAGGATGAGTAATACCAAACAACTTGGGTTACTTAGACAACCTCAGATCGGACTCGTTCTTCTAATTCACGGACGGTCATTTTTTCCCGTCAAGGACCTAACCTCCCTAACCCCTCACATAGGTAGAAAAATATATTTTCCATGTAATAAAGAATGATATTAATAAATAAGGCCTAGTAATAAGGTGAACAAATCAAATGTAAGTGTTAAGAACCAAACATCAATATAGCATAGAAAAACCTCAGGAAAAGTACTCAACGCCTTGAAAAAGAGATAATTTCAGATAATAAGCCTCTTCGAGGGGGCA